>CAXAMN010024806.1:284912-361393 GCA_963970005.1 Durusdinium trenchii
AGGCACTGATTCCAGTTCCAGAATCATCAAATGGACTCCACCCAGCATTCCCCTGCGCTGACCGTTGGTTCCAAAGTTCTCACTGTACCCGGAGGAACTCGCAGACTCTCGCACTAGCTAGCCACCAACGGTGGCTCTCAAACCACGAATTTCCACACAACCTCCTCCATCAGAGTTGCCCAAAAAAGTAGCTGACACACCCTTGTGTCTTGATAGTATCTCTTGTTCACCCTCCGATGAGCCATGTTTGAAGCTTCATTTGCAGAAAAGAAGAAGGACTGCAGAAGCTGAATCTGGCCTCCAAAACTCTCAAAATTCTGGGACCTCAAGCCGATTTTAGCTTTGAGTCGGAGAGTGCGATGCTCTCGCAGGTTGTCTGCAACGCGTCCAGAGCTTTGACGGGGATCTCCAAGGAGTATCCGGAAAAAGAGACGTCGAGAAACTGCCGGGACAAAGGCAGATTTCAGGTCCATGTCCTGCTGGGCTCTTCACAGACAAGGACATCGAAGCTTTCCATATGAGCCCTGAGGGGTGAGTGCGCTTGACCTTTTTGCTCCCAAATGAGATCAGTGTGGCCATGACAACTCTTGCTCGTGGTGTGAGGGCAGTGCTTTGGAACAACAGACTTATCACAGTTTGTGTTGGGAGTATTGGCATTGGCCTCTTTCTTTCCTACTGGCCTGATGAACAGAGTTTGCTGGTCTTCATTGAGGTCAAGAGAGCTCAACAATTTTGTGAGGCACGGCCAGCTGGGTTTTCTTCATGAGAAACACCAAAGTGCAGGTTCGTAGTGAATGCAGACAAGGCAAGCAAAAAGGTCAGCGACCTGGTTCTTTCTGCCCCAAAAAACGCCCGCAATTGCCAGTAAAGTTTTCCATGCCGCTGCTTTTCCATGGTTTTGCAGCGCCAGGCTTGTTCTCCACACCCTGCGAACATTTCACACATGTTCTTGAACTGTGATGCCAACTCACAGGCTCTTCCTGATGCTTTGGAGCAGGCGTTCAGGGTCTGTGCCTCATCTGATTTCAATTTACAGAGCCAATGGCGTGTGAGAATTGCAAGCGGCCAGTCGAAGTTGATCTCATGTGCACGGACATCAGCGCTATCTGGGGCTCCACTTTCATACTGTGTGGCTCTGGTGGATGTCCAGCTCCCGCCCAAGATTCGGCGAATTGGCAAGGAAGCCTCCTCTGCTGCACCTCGCTCCGAGAAGTCGTCGTCCCGCCGAGACTCCATCGCCCAGGAAAACAGAGCCTTCTGTGGCTGTGAGCAGCTCGTGCTGTTCACAAAGCGAAATCCTGAAGCCAGCGGCTTTCTGCAAAGATAGCAGTGGGCATAGTGCCAGGACGGTGCTCACGGGAGTGCTATCCTAACCCCAAAGCTTTGCCACTGATCTTCGGCTGCTTGCACAAGCTCTTGTAGTGAGGCTTCGCCACTCTCCTTGAGCAGGCTGCAGGCTACCTTCTTGGGGAGTTCTTGTGGCATCAGCCATCTCCACATCTTGTTGGGCCTCGACAAGGACATCCAATCCTTCCAAAAACGCTCTGAGGGCGAGTGCACTTGTCCTTTCTGCTCCCAAATGGGTCCTGCAGTGGCGACAACAACTCTTGCCCCTGGTATGAGGCCAGTGCTGTGGAACATGGCCTTGTCATGCTTTGTGGTGGAGGCTCGCGCACCTTTACCAAAGCTACATATTTCGTTGCACTCAATGCCACTTGCAATGTAAATAGCTTTGAAGTCTTCTCGCCAAGTCTGGAATATGCAGAAACATGGCTTTGTTCCAGCAAGTCCCTCACGTCACAGATCCAAGCTGCAATTACTGCCGTGCCTGGAGTTTTTTCGGTTTCGTGTTTATACGCATGACCCCCCTCTCCATACAGAGCTCGGAGCGACAGATCGATGCTGTGTCACTTTTGGCATTGCCGAATCAGAAGTTCAAACTGTGACTGATTCCCTGGTGTCAATCTATGCTTGTCTGAGTCAAGAAGTTGCCTCCTCCGCTCAGCAAGACCTCCAAAGGGTGATTCCACTCTTTTGGAATGTACGTCCTAGTGATGCCCCCACTTTCTATTGCTTTCGCACTGTCACCTTTCTAGACATCAGATCTTGCACGCAAGAGGAAAGATGGCAACTTCAGAGCGTCTTGATTGACATGAATATTCCATACTATATTCAAAAAAGATTGCTCTTGGTCATCTATGCTGAAGGAACTGAACTTGAAAACTTCAGGCTCAGAACCTTCCAAGAACAGATTAAGATTCCATTTGGCAAAGAAGAAGGTAGCCTGCAATGTTCTTTCACCGCGGGAACCGATGAAAACCTTTGGACTGTTGATATTTGTACGACAGGAAGTGACACTCATGAAGCCTTTCAGATTGAGGATGATGGATCTCTTATGATGAAAGATGGGATCGTCGATGTTGAGTTTAGTAAGAAGCTACAAAAAGTCTTGGGAGCTATACAGATCCGACCTGCCATAGTACATGTCCAAGACAAAGGCCAACAGAAAGTTGTTGCCTTTTTTGCATCACCTACATTATTCCCGCGAATACCTAGCACTTTCGTTGACCACAAGGCTTGTAACAGAATTGTCCACTACAAGCAACCTGATGTCCATACCACTGAAAGGACCTCCAACATTTATGTTAAAGAAACCAAAACTGATCACCATGTTGGTGCACATAACAAAGGACTATGTCAAGGTGCTCGACTTAGTGGATTCTTTCCTCTGCCAGGTAATAGCATGTCACGTAGAAGATTTGGGCAGTTACAAGTTTTTAGTTTTGAAATTGGCAAGAAAGATGTAGCCGTTGATCTTCTTGATAAGATAGTTCCCATTTGCTTCGTTGAAGCTGAACTCTCCATGAAAGAGGCCTCTTACCTTCTTGATATTCTTATGAAACAAAGGCATCTCCTTGACCATCATACAATTTTCCTCGAATGCACTACCGCAAAGCCACCTCTCCAACTGCATAAAGAAGATGTTATCACTACCTTGCCGGAGCATGAATGTATTATTCACTGCCAAATTGAACCTGGTCAGAAGCTACAAGTACTTCAACCACGTTTTGAAAGAGGCAAGGTCTCACGGTGCCTTAATAATGCACTTGAGCTTAGTGTCTATGACCGTGCGAACCTCATTCTTTTCTTACCGGGTCAAATGGACATTCATGATGTCTTTGGGAAAGCACCTGTTGGCCGTATCCTGTCAATTTGGTACAACAGTCACTCTTCGCGCCAAAAGCATGATACAAAGCCCACTGCAACAAAGCAGTCGGCAAATATTACTGGCAGCAGCCCCCAATGTAGCATAAATGCCCAAATAGATACCACTTTCACTGGTGAATGTCGTGACAACAAACAATCGCCTGCTCGTTCGATCCCATCTTCATCTGACCACAATCAAGATGCAGTCAGTCCTCTACTGACTGAAATTGATGCAACAGGGTCTACATCCCATGAAGAAGAAATAACACCAAAACAGGACTCTGACCCTTTGTTCAAGGATTGTGATGAACATCAAGCCGCAAATCAAGGAAGTCAGGTTAGTCCAGTATCTCCCTTGCGTCAAACTTCTGGAACACCTGCATATCATTTGGCAAGCAAAGCTTACATTCCCAATATCCAATATGATCCCTATTCAACAAACCAAGCAATGCAAGTTGACGAAAGCTCTGCCTCGCGCTTTGCTCACAGAGATGTAAAGCAAGATTGTGCCGATTATCCAAAAGGAGTGCAACAATCCCAATCATACTCTACCGAGAGCCGCCAAGCTAAAGAGCTCCCTGAAGAAAAGGTTATTGTTCCCTTTTCCTTCAAAGACTGTACATCGGACAATGAAGCCTCACAGCTTTCAACTGATTCGTTCTGTGAACAGGTATACCAAGATTTACAACAGCAATTAGAAGACGATCCAAAGAAAGAAACAGGCCATAGTGCCCTCTTGACTGAGTCAAAACACACTGTTGAAGTGATTACAGACAGAAAGCCTGCCACCGAAAAAAGCTCAAGTGACCTACGCCAACAGCCAGTCAAGAAACCCGCTGCAAAACCTACCCCCAAACGAGGTGATGGCCTTAGTCATCGTCTTGTAAAACGGGGAATCAACGCTCAACATGCCTCCGATTGTGATACTAACCAAAACCCAATTAATGGAATCCTCCAAAACAAACGTCGACAATCTTATATTCACCAGATACAGCAGATGATCAGCCAGGATGTCTCCTTGCAAAATATGGATTTTCAGGATGAAGATATTCAACGAGCAGTCTCCTTGTATGAGAATCTCAATTCCACTGCTTGTTACTATACGGCTGCACTGCGCATTGTATCCAAGGCTAATTGGAACAAACAAGTAAACTTTGAAAATCACATTGGTCACAGAGCAATGGTCGCGGTAGCCAAAGGATGGACTTGTGCATCCTATCTACCGAATGATGATTTTGATCACTACCACTTAGCTTTGGCTATGTCGACTCTCCCCAAAGATACTCATATGGACCTGCTCAGAACATATGAGTCAATTGTCGCGATAATTCCGCCTCCTTTTCATGACTTACTCGGATCTAGGGTCTCATTTACCTGTCTGAGTTGTCATAGAATTGTTGAACATAATGTCGCTACTTTCATTGTCACCGCTATACCGACGGGACTTTTGCTACACATTGCCTTCTTTGAAGCTGCTTTTCCATGGTCAGAACATCTTTTGCCCATTGGACATGATAATGGAAGAAATGCTGGTCAAGAATGTCAAGAATGTGCTAGTAACTTTAATTGGGCCACCATCTCTTGTTCGCCCTGCCGACTGGTGTGGCTGCACTGTCAACGAGAGAGACAGCCATTTGCAACTGACTACGAAAAGTTCCTTTACAAAGATACCTTCCAATCAGGTGGGCAGATTTGGCAATGTATTGCATTAGTCATTCATCAGGGTCCAGACCCGCTAAATGGTGAACAACAACCCTGTGAGCATTTTTACGTGTTAGAGCATGAAAATGTCAACTCCACAACGCTGAAGTATGATAATGCTACTGGACTGAGTCAATTAAGTGTCTCACAAATCAAAGCAGGTGATCGAATTTGCGGTATCCTTTATCGACATGCGACAATTTCGAGTACATGGTCCCACACGCGACCTCCGAAACGAATGTCAAATATAGTGCGTGGCAAAGACTCCAAACGTGCCAAGAACAAATTTGGGCAGCGAGAAGTGAGTGCACCCAAAAGAAAACAGGCTATTAAAAGGGCCATTGATGTTGGAAATCGAAAAGATACTATATTGGCCCTGTTCCTATTAGTGCGAACGAACTCCAAGCTACTTACATTCCGGAGAAGCTATGCCCACCGCCTCCCGGTGATGCAACTATTCCTGCGGAGCAACTTAAAGCAGTTGAAACATCCTTGTCGCAGTCATCGCAGGCGGATCACCTCGCATCGCCTGCCTCTCCAATTGATCAACCCATGCAGAGTTGTGAATCCAAACCACCATATGCTGTTCTGAGTATGTTTGATGGTTGCGGGTCGTCATTAGACATCCTGATTGAAAAGTTTGGCTATCGCCCCAAAGTCTGTGTGTTGTGTGAAAGGGATGAAACGCTCAGATATTTGGTTGCAGAAAAACATGGAATCTCTGTCAACGTGCAGTGGATACATAGCCTCAAAGGAGGCATTTTCCTCTATGCTAATGATGTTGACATTCTCTTTGATGATGGAGCAAGAATCTTACGAGAGTTCGTCACGTTGTGTGATTGTTGTCGTGTCTTTGTTATTGGAGGCAGTCCCTGTACTGACCTCACCTATGCGGGTCAGGAACATGGACGCTTAGGCATTTGTGGCCCCGACAGCGTCCTTTTCTTTACGATGCATCTCGCGCTATATCTACTTGGTACAGTCCTTCCTAAGACACACATTCGTTTTCTCATTGAAAATGCAGGTTCTATGCATTATGACCACTTTACCTTTATCAGAGCCTGCCTTGGCCTAGCACACATTGCACGTGACAAGATGACGTGGTGTACTTCTAAAATATCACCAGCTAAAAGACTTCGTCTCTTTTTCCAAAACAATATTCTACACGACACGATTGATTCTCAAGCCTTGTGCCAAGAAGACTTACAATGGCCGGCTGACTGGAAACCACTGTCCATCCATGACAAAGGGAAGTTCCGTGATGTTTTTATCAAACCCTTCATGCGACCCCTTGAAGTCCTCAGTGATACTGCACTTCGTTACAGCTGGACCAGTTACCATCCTGCAGCGTTGCTGTGGAGAACTTCGTACTGGCACACACATGAACGGTTTGCTGTAATAGCAAACATGTTCACTGATAGTTCTGTTCCTGCCTTCCAATGGAGCGATTTTATACCGGCAATCTATTATCCGGCATGGAGGCGCTTCTTGAGTTGTTTCTACAGCAAAACCTCCTCTAATCCAGAGAAGGATGCGGTGCTTCGCGATGTCCTCCCTTTATTTCACAACAGCAGTATACGAGTTCCCTTCCGCTTCTTAACTGACACTGAGGTTTTGCAAGTCTCAGGACTTAGTCGCAATTTTGCCACTATCTCGCGTCTTAAACATGTTTTGCACTCGCATACAATTCGCTCATTCGTTGGCAACTCTTTCCATCCTAAGCTTATCAGCCTTGCCATTGGCACGCCTGATCATGTTCGAGCATGGATCCAAGGAAAAACTGAATGTTTCTTTGGTGTGGCCTCCCCGGATGACGTTAGACAAGGTTATATCTCCTTTCGACAAACCATTGAAAACAACCTCAAGATGTCGGGCAGAAGCACCCAAACTACAATTGTACCAGAACCTTATCGACACATCAACTATCGGAACTTAGTTATGTCACCAGTCAAGAAACCCCCAATTGCTCAACCTATAGTCACGCAAAAGCTGCCACATTATCTCACCAAAGAAGCCATTGACAACAGTAACAAGCACAGACGAGATCAACGTTTCGACATTTTAGGCAAAGAGCCTCTGATTAAGTTTCTTACTGATCTTAACCTCTTTGACTATGCGGAGCAAGCAGCGGTACCGCAATGGATCTTTTTCAATGAAGAGATCGTGCGAGCTTTGTGCAGTCTCTCTGCTGACAGTGATGCCCTGAATGTTTATCAACAAGAGCTATTGCATCATTGTACCTATCACAGAGTCATTCTCTTTCTTCGTCAACTTCTTATTACAATCAAAATTGCTGACACAGGTTTCGTTGTTTGCTGGCTTGCCCATCAGCCAATCCATGTTAGATATCTTGGCCCTAGCCGAGCTACAAACCTGTATTTATTGCGTCTCCAAGACACGCTGGAGATTCAGCTCTTCAAGTATGGTGGAGACCCCGTGAGTATTCGACAGCCTTTGCAATCGTCTCCCTGGTATCGCTCCATGTTCGGTTTTCAAGCAAATCCCCAGGGAGTTGGAACAGAACGCCTATGCGCCTTTGCAATCCAGCAAGAACGCATCTGTACAATCACCGAAAAGCCATGGACACATAGTTTTGTTGAGCCAGGATGTGCTTTGCGGCGACTCTCCCATCTCTTGCTAGCAGCAGAGAATAATGTATGCAAGGAACCCTTTGCAAACGTTTGTCATCTTGCGTTAGGGAACTTTCCTGTCGTTCTTATTGGGGGGCTTCTTCAGGATTGGTGCCTTAGCATCTGTCCTGAAAGCGCACGGGCAGCTCATCCACAACTCCAAGAAGCTATTTGGCAAGCAGATAAGTTGCCTAACCATTGTCTGCTGCTCATCCACCAATTGGAAACCCCTGAAGCCAGCAATTGTGAACGACTAATTTCCCTGACGCCTACACCGCACAACCAGCATCCAGTTCTTCCAGTGATCAGTGTAACAGAACAAGCTGCTGCTTGCATCCCTACTGAGGCCTGTATTGATGATTGTCAGCTTATGACGCTCAAATCAGTTTGGTACGCCTGCGCGCAAGGAGAGATTTCAGCAAAGATTTTTCGCAGTGCTAAGGCACTGATACACGCTGAATGCCGCGACTATGTCATCTACCCATTAAATCTCTCCGATTAGTGCAGCGTACCCTCTCTACAGGCCTCAAAGCAGCATATTGGCATATCAACCGACGAACAAATGCATCTATTACACATGTTTCCTCCCTCCACTTCCTTATTCATTTTATCTATCCCTGTCTGCCATACCGGCAGATCATGATTCAGGACTTCCTTAACGTGTGTGGTTTTGACGGCAATGTCAACTTGTCTGATGCCCTCCTCTCTTTACGAGTCAATATTGGCAAGTTCACAGACTGTATAGTCACAGATCCATCTGCGCCCGTCGGCGACACTTCGTTCATTCTTCCAAATGAAATACAATCCCTACGCCAAATCCCCACGAGGTTTTGGCAGCTCTGTCACAAAATTCTACAATTCCGTGAACAGAGACCGAGTAATTTGCCAGTCTCTGTAAAAGGAATTTACTCTTGGAATCTCAATAGCTGGTCTCCTGGACTTCCCACCAATGTGCACAAGACTTGGATAGTCAAAGCTATGTTGAAACAGGCACCAGTTTTATTACAGGAAACAAAATGGGATCAAGCCAATCTCCAATACTTATCCCACACGTGGCCTGACATCAAAGTAGTTGCTACTTTAGCCAAACACAATCCGGGTGAGCAAGCTGGAGTTGCGATCCTGTTTCCTCCAGGCTGGAAAGTCCTAGAAGAACGTATTTTGGTTCAACACTACGCAGTTGCTGCCCGTGTTGAATACCAAGCTTGCACTATATGGCTTGTCTCGATCTATATACCTCCGAGCAGCCCCTAAGACTTTCGTATTCAACACTCTACAAACCATTATTGCTCTGACTGATTATCCAGTCTTTGTAGGAGGAGACTTTAATCGGTGTGATCAAAATCATTTTCACACGTGGGATGACTTCCTTGCGCAGGCTGGACTCACTGATGTTGATCCTGCACTTCCTACTTACAAGTACCAAGACCAGGAATCCACGCTTGATAGATTCTTGGTACCTAGTCTCTTCCTTGACACAACGCAGCTCTTCGCTCGCATTTACGGCAGGTACCGGATCGATACTTGCCATCACAAAGCTCTGATGCTCAGGCTAAAGATGAAACCGCGACTTCGACCACATCCACAATCTGAAAAGCATCATACCATACCGACTCAAGTTTTTCTCGATCCAACGATTGCATCGGAAAGTCTACAGGCAGTTGCAAGACAAGCTTCCCTACTTGCTCTCAAACGAAAAATCTCGTTAGCGCAGGAAACTAAGCTTGCTAGTGTCGTGCTCTCACAGCACAGTCGTGCTATAGTTTGGAGTTGGTGGAGAACTCACTCTTGTCACTTCAAAAAATTGGCTCCGTTAAAGCGATTATACAAGCTTCTTGGCAAAGAACAAACACACCTGCATATACGACAGGAAGAATTACGCCTGTTGTATGAGCAAAGTGCGGATACTGACCTGCTACAATCCTGGCAAACTCAGCAGGGATGCCTTCTGATTCCAGCTACTATCATAGCTTCCGCTTTACAAGCAGCAGAAGTTGCAACTGCAACAAACACACAAATGCCTTTTGGCACTGACAACACAGACCCAGTCCAGCGAATTAGAAGGCAAAAAATTTTCTGGGATAGACTCAAAACTGTGTGCCCCAAGGGCACCTTCTATCATGGTCCATTGTTGCAACATAATGGCCAAGAATGTCGTACTGCCCTTGAGTATGATGAAGCCATGCTCGCTACCCGAGACTTTTGGTTCGTGCACCCTGTCAAGTATGACCGAGATTGGAAAGACACGCTTTCGGCTTACCGACGGTGTGTCGCGCCGTGGCCTGTCATTCCTGAGCCCACGGAGCAAGATTATATCGAACATCTCCTCCTCACTAAGGATTCTGCTCCGGGCCCTGATGGGTTACCTTATGCTCTTTGGCGGATGTTCCCGCAGCAGACTGCTGCGATCCTTCAGGATGACTTTCATCACATTTTAGCTGGTGCGTTAGCACCACCCACCCAGGTAGGAGTATGGATCCCAAAAGCCAAACAAGGGCCCACGGCTGACTTTTTTCGGCCTTTAGGCATGCCTGACACGCTTGACAGACTGCAAGATGGCACAGCTGCTGCTATTCTGTTTCGAATCACCAGGCATAGTTTTCACCCTGCCCAAACTTTGCTCAACTCCTTCCGAGAACCGCAAAGAGCAGTGCTAGAAGTACAAGGAGCTCTGGAGGGCTCGTCCCCGGCTTCTGCCCTCTTTGCTGATCTATCAAAAGCATTTGAGCGCATTAATGCACATTGGATCCTTCACATATTACGCATTCGTCAGTGCTCCCCTTGGGTCCTCCAATTTGCGCGTTATCTATTGTTTGGTAGAAGAATCAGACGCAAAGTACAAGGGCGGCTTTTACCTGCGAGAAATGTGCATTCTGGAGTTGATATGGGGCGATCCACATCAGTGTACTTCTTCTGCCTTGCCATGGACCCTATTTTTGTCGTACTCAATCAAATTCCGCAAGTTTTAGTGGTTGCAGGGTATGTTGATGACACTACGATAGTTGGTCGGCAAACAGACCCGAACTGGGTTCGAGAGGTTTTTCAGAACATAAGAAAATGGAAGTCTGCTGGTCTTGTCATGGACACACATCACTGTTGGCAAGTCGGATTTTCCAGCAGAGCTCTTGATGAAAACACGCTACACAGAGTTGAAGATGTCTGGGGTCATGTAACTCCCATTCACGAATCAGGACAAGCCACTTGCAGTGCTGCGCTGCAACGCGTCCCTGGATACGCACGTCGCTTTGTCCTTAGACACGGTGACCACTGCATACATATGGCCTCAGAGGCCATACCCAGACTTGTAACTGAAGGGCGCCCCATGCTTTGCCGATTGGCTGCTAGTCCATGCCAGTGCCGATCCAAAACACAACTGCTCACAAATGTCAGTTACACTGCTGAACAACTGTTCAGTCTGGACCAAGCAGGACTAGGCGGTCAGTGTATAGTGCCGTCGACTGTCAACCTTGGTCTAACAATCCATACAGGGTGGACATGTCAACTTACCAATGAGGCCGTGGTCAAAATACCGCTGCAATTCTCTCTCACCACTCTGCTGTCAAAGCAGCTGGTGAAATTCCGAACGAGGCTTGCTGCTGCTAATCGGGCCAACCTTAGCATTCATATGAAGATTATCTACTTCAACACCTTTTCGCTGAGCCTCTTCTACTACTCGCAAACGCAGCGTTTTTTTTCGCCCAAGCTTCTCAAGCCGCTGTACCACGCAATGACAGACTTTCTGCTACAGCGACATTGGTTCCCGCAACACCTATTGGTTGGGCTCTGCAGGTGGTTACGCGTAGGCCCACTGCTTGACCCAACCATCATGCAGGCAGTCTCCCTCTTTGGATGCTACTTACGGCAGGGACATAGGTCCCTTGCAGAAGAACAAGAAGGTTCCTATGCCATACAAATCCAACAATGTTGGAAGTATTGGCAACAGCAGCTTCCTGCTGAAGACATACAGCGCCTCCTAGCCCTCTTAAGACAAAACAATACCCCGGCGCAGAGGGCGAGTGGATTCAAACAGCTTTTCAAACAACTCGCCATTAGCAGATTGCTTGCAGCCTCTCATAGGCACCTGGCTGCACGAATATGCAAGAATGGTTGGGCCATGGGGCCCTCCATCCTCTTTTTGGACTGGCTAGCGGATCTACCTACCACTCAGGTAGGGGCAGTGCCGCGCTATGCTGTTTTACGATGGGCTCTAGGAGAAGATGCTGACTTTTGGCTGCCCCTTAGGGGCAAGCTTAGTCGTAGTCAACTTTGTGTTTGGTGTCACAACCATACACGATGCTTTCCATGCGGACCAGGGTATGGAGCACTTTGTCCGACCTGCCTTCTGCCTGCCACTCCAATGGATATTACCTTGACTACCCTCCCTGAAGAAAGCAAGAGCTTTCTTCACTTTCATCAAATTTTTGCGCCTGAGCCCAAGCAACTGCCCCCAGCATTTTCTCGACTACTATCCTCAGTAGGCTGTCGCGCGATTAACTCTTATGTTCCTTGTGTACTTTGTCAGGGTGGTTTCAACTCTATCGATCATTGGTTATCCTTCTGTCCGGTTGTACACCTCACCTGGCTTGCTCTGTGGGTTGCTCCTGCACCAGAGATCAATTGGAGGAAAGCGCCGTCCCGCAGCATAGGAGTAGCACTTTGCTACATGCTTTTCCATCTTAGGCGGCTGGTTACCGAGTATGGAGGACTTCGACCGAACATAGCGTGTGTACGTCACTGCAGGATTTCACATCACGCGCTTGACCTCTGGCAGCGTATCTACTCTTCGCTACCTAGCACACTGCTCAACCACTTCCGTGCTCCACCACAACCGAGCAGTACTGCGTGTACTGACTCCACTAAGATTCGAACGCAGCGCTTCCCCGCGGTTGTACTTGAAGCAGCTTTGCTCCCGCCAAAGGGACTTGCAACGACTCAGCCCTTTGCTAAAGGAGACACGATTGCTACCTTTGCTAAGCAGGATCACCGCCTTCGTTTGCTCCTTTCACAACACCGAAAACTTCCCTTTCCCACAGCAACCGCATGTCTCGTCCCCTTTTTATGCCACTGCGGAGCCACACACTTACGTTTGCAAGCCATGGACGATTTGTCTGCAAATACTATCCTCCTGCTAGGTGAACCACAAGAATGGCAAGGTTGCCTGGTACAATTTGACGGCTCTGCGCACAAACACACGCAAACTGGAGGAGCAGGAGTCAGCTTACTGCATGTAACGCCGTCTTCCACCTCCCTTGTCCAGTGGCTTTCCATCCCACTACTTTCTTGCTCTGATAATGTAGTAGCAGAAGCACATGCCTGTAGGGCTGCCATAAACCTTGCATTTGAGTACTATGTCTCCTGTATGTCAAAAGGCACCCCCATTGACAGTGTTGTGGTGCAAGGTGACATCTTGCCAGTAATTAACTACCTACAATACAAAGGTAGAATCAAAAAACCTGCGGTTGTCGCCATTTTAGAACAATGCCAACACTTGCTTGCCCGAGCGCCTTGTCTGTTTCGCTTGGTCTATTTGCCAAGGGAGTGCAATCGGCTAGCAGACTATTTTGCAGGTCAGGCTAGCGCTGCAGCGAGGAAGGCGGATAACAACCCACTTGTTCCCTTGCATCATGTGGCGCTCCCGCCGTTTCACTTGGTGCAAGCCCTGGGCTTCATCATTCAACAGGGAGATGCAATGCAAGCCCCTGCCTTCGTTCTCACGGAGTGCCCTTCTCCTACTCCCCAAGAAATGCACACGCTACTCCGAAGGCACCCACACTACAAATGGGTTGCAATGGACTACATTGCCTTGGCAGTATCGCCCTCTCATTGCCTCAATGTAGGGTACAAGCCCACGGTCAACTCCATGGGAGGTCGGTTCTATTCAGTTGGCAACGCCGCGCAGCGCCTGCCGCGTCAGGTTCGGCTGCTCCTCTTTGGCAACTCACATTGGGAGATAGACATTAGTGGAGCACACTATGAGCTCATGAGGCGGCAATGCAGGGCAGCTGAAGTTCACTTAACACTACTGCCAATTGCGCAAATGAGAAGCTACCTCACAAGAGCTCTTAGTGCACAGATTGCCGAAAATGACATTAGCCTCCTGGTCAAGACATGGCCACTTGTCATCATTAACAGCGCCACTCCACAGGAAGCTATAGAATACCTTGAAAAACGCATCCAAACGGAACCGTCATATCGCCTTGTGAGCTTTGCTCGGGAAGTGTTCGCGGCTAGCCGTTATGCCATGCATCATCCTCCCTCATGGTGCCCTTCTGGGCCAGAAAGGGCAGGTCGAGGAGCGCCTTTTCACTACTTCGAGGTCCTGGAGCAGCAGGTCACATGGGCTGCCTATTCTTTCTTGCAGCCGCGGGTAGGCCTCGTCTCGGCCATCTGGTTGCATGATGGCTTCTGGGTTGCCCCTCGACCGGAGAATGACTCGCTCGCGGCCCTCAATACCCATCTCTGCCAGACCTTTGGCTTTGACCCTGCCGAGCCGCCATTGATGAGGTGTGATTCTCTGCAACCCAAGTTTGCTCAGTTGCTATCTGAATGTGCTTCTGCGGCCCCTGTTATCGGCTCACACTCCCATGCCTCCTCACAAGGACCTCTCCCTAATGTCGCGCGCATACACAGGAAACGCACCTTTACTGGTGCGCACCCAGAACAACAAGAAGCACTCGAACAACGACTCGCGAAAAGAATTAAAGCGCAACACTCTAAGCGACGACGCACACGATAATTCGTGCTGTAAGTCAGCAAAGCAAGCAACCCCCTGTTTGAGCTACTTTCTCGTCACTACCGTTGACAGCACGCTTTTTTGTCTCTAATTAAGATCGGCATGGGAGTAAAAGCAGCCACTAGATTCTCTCTCTGCCGGCTGGCACTTTTGTTGATTGTATTGCTCATTGTTTGTTTTTTGTTTGTTATTGTCATTTGTCAGTTGCGCTGTGATTGGTACAGGATTTCTGCTATGATTCCGCTATCTGGGCTCAAACCGATGCGACACATAAGACAGCTTCCACAAACGAATGGGTAGGGGGATTGCTCCTACAATCCCTGTCCTACACAGCAGAATACTTCAGCCCGTGTGAGAGGGTTAGGACCTTAGTCCTGATCCTCAAGGAACGGAGCACATAGTCAGTAGGACGTGTCTTCCGAATGGACGTTGGGCCTGGGGGATTGGACCTCACTCCCTTTGCTCGCCAGATCTATAAACACCCTGACGTGGAGGTACACTTTGTCCAGATCAACCTAAAGATAGCCCAAAGGCAGCTACCGCTACGACTGGCTGCTGCTGGTTTCCCAAGGACTCCAATCGAGGATGGTACATGCCCTCGAATATCGGAAATGCAACTGGTTGCTGTGCCACCTGAGATGCGCCGATCCACCCTTGTGCTTCCTAGTGGGCAGGTCCTTTTTCCCTTTGAAGATTCACCGCACATCACAAATGATGGTGTTCTCCTGCATGGTAGGAGTGCCCTACAAAGGGCTATTGTTTATCGCATTCTCCAACAATCAGAATGTCTATCTCCCAATGGATGGGCGGTAGCGCGAGGACAGGCCAGACCTCCAGAACCGGGGGAAGTGGTAGCCTCTTTCCCCTTCGCACAACTCTATGCCTTGCCAGCTGTACCTGTCGCCCCACCTCGCCCAACACCACCAATCCCGCCCTGGCTGTTGCCACAAAGTCGCCCCACCCACATCCATGAGCAGACAACTAGAACGCATGGAGGTGCAAACTTGCCACAAGCCGACACAGTGCGCCCCCCAGCCCAGCTAGGTGTTTACGCATTACAGGCTCTTACTGAACAGGAAGTTATTGCTGGTCAAGATGCGCCATACGCACGACTTAGTAGAGAACTCATTACTCGTGCCAGTACAGTGCGAGTACTAGCGTGCGACATCCAACGCACTCTCCAAAATATACACGCACATCGACAGCATTGCAATGTTCAACCAGGAGCTAATGCGTGCTGGGCACTAGCTAGCGAAATGGACACGATACTTACCGCCCTGAGAGAGACGCAGAGCGCTACCATATGAAGGGCTTCCAGAGTTAACCAGACCGACCTTGGCAACCAAGTTTGTGGTTGACCAATTAGCGAGCATACTAACTCGCACCACGGGTCCCTCTACCTACGTAGCAAGCTACGGACCAGAGTTCTTTATCCGGTAGTTGTGTTTCCCAAGCTCATTGCATGAGACTAAAAGAGCCTGCTGCTGTTCAGGCTCGAAGTAGAGTAGTGACCGCACGCCTCTGCCCAATCTGGCCAATACAACCAGTAGCAGTTGTTGCCCATGGCTCTCCCCTTCATTGTTGGCCCTCATCAGTGCTCCCTCACCCAGGGCCCAGATGGGCGCCCTCAAGTTGAGGTGGTCTTGCGCATACGGCTACCACTGGCGGAGTTTTTTGACGCTCTCCTCCTTACACTTGCAGAACAGCACCCCCTATTTCCACAGGGAAGGCACGAGCCTGGTTCGGCTTCCATAGCCCCAGTCAAAGCAGGTCTGCAGGCAACGGAGCGCAGAGGCCCCCCTCTAAAGGAGGAGGCTTCGCCTAAGCGGAAAACAGCTGGTCGTATGCAACCCAAGAAGCCTGCTCATCCTCCCACGCAGGTTACACCTGCTGATCCCACCCACGAAAAGCTGCTGGCGGTACTCTCGCAAGCCGCACAACTCCCTGACGCTGAGGAGCGGGGAGGCGTTATTGCTGCTGCTGATCCCCCACCTACTCACCCTGGGGGGACGGCGAGGCCGCCAACCCTGGCACCCGCCAATGACTGGCCTCCCCGACCGGCCACAAGCAGTAGGCTCCCGGCACAGCAGTGCGTCACACATGGGAATGTTCACTATCGTGTTGCGGAAGACGGCACGCAAGAGCATCTACCACCGCCGCGTGCAATTGCACACCCAAAGAAGTGCCCTGTCCAGTGAACTAGAGAAGAGACTGAATGCTTCTCTTCCCCATTCTTCCATGGCCCCCCACAATTGTCTCCATTTTGTCCCTGCAGGCTTTTGGCTCAGAGTGAGAGAAATAGCTTGACAGCTCTCCTCTTGTATCACACCAGCCGGACTTAGCCTACACACATTGGTGTGAAGACAAACTGCGAGTCGAACTAGCCATGCAGGCGCATCCAGAACCTTTGTTTCTGGCAGATGATGGTACGTATGTCGATGTCACTGACTTTGTTCGTTTTGAGCTCCACCATCAGGACATTCGATATGGGGTCTTGGGCCTCATTGTAACCTTTGTCTATCGGGGGAGGAGGGAGCGGTGCTACTTACTTCATTTTTTCCCGGTGGATGCAGTCAAAGAAAACGTGAACACTCCTTTCCCAGAATGGACGGAGGGGTTTGAATTTCCGCCAGCCCTGCTCAAGCTTCGGGCAGTCGTGGACGATGCTATCATCCCGCTCTATCACCAGGGCTGTATTGCAATCAACACTAGGGGGGCCACAATCTATGGAACAAAGCGAACTAGGCTTCGCAGGATGATTTTGCACATACAGCATCACGAAAGCCACCTCCTCGCTGTGCTGGCAGAAGCGGTGAGCGCTAGGCCCATTGCTGAGAACGTAGACCCTTTTGACATCTTCCTGCAAACACGCCCCTTTTCAGCCTCCCTTCCCCGGCGAGTAGGCTTTTGGTCCACTACCGACAGACAACAACAGCATGTCCTTCGAGTAGACACGCAATTAGCTGCGCAACCACCCCCACAGCGCCACACAGACCGTGCGCACCACCAGATCGAATCAGCCCTACATGCAAGAGTGCAAGGTCTGCGTGCATTGGTACAGGAAATTGAACAAACAGTGGACTCTTTGCCTCACGATGTGCAGGGTGCTCTTCTTACTCCCCTGACTGACCTACATACCCAGCTGTGTGGCCTGGTTTACATAGCATGGTTACTTTCTCTATTACACCCACATGCTGATGACCACGATCAGTAGTGACAGGGCCCTGATGACATGCCTCTGACAAAATTTAAAGTCTTCTTTCCTTTGCTGTATAGTTTGAACAGGTGTCCCCGGCACTAAGATAAATACAGTTGATCCTTCGCGAAAGCATTTTGCTGCAACGTTTGGCTCACAGCAGGTCGTAGTGCCCTGCATGCAGGAGTGAGGTCAGCCTTAGCTGACATCATTCGCGTTGCCTTTCGTGTGCTTGTGCCTCTCAGGGCACCTGCCAACCTTAGTTGGCGGGGGCTATACCTGCACTGTCGAGCAGAGTAACTCCGATGTCACATGACCCGTGGACGGAAGACGGCAATTCACTGGACCTAACGGATAATACAGAGAACAGAGTCCATGTTCCCTTTGTCTTCACACGTGACCATGCAGATTGGTTGACCACTGATGGACAAGCCAGCTTTGCCAGGGGCACGGGGGCTAGTGTGGTGCAGTCACAGGATGAAGCTTATGCAGCACTGACTATGAAAGACACTCTTAGCAGTCCTTTCGGTCTTGACTCCGCTCGGCCTACACTTGGCCTAGCTGACGTTCGCGCGCAGCCATCCAAAAAGGACGAGGGGTATGCTGCTCTCGAAACAGAGGGTGAGCTGCCTGATACTACTGCTATTATTCAGACACTCATCTCACACCGAGACCTGATCATGAACAATCGCATGATTTACCTCGTTGTGGACAATCGAACACCTGACGCTGTCCCATATTGGCCGGCTTTCGCTGCCTGGTGGGCCTCACGTAGGTGCCTGGTGGGTCCCCAAGAAGAGACAACTGACATACTGTGGATCTGTGCTGATGCTACTACTGGCCTTCATAAAGTTCCATACTACTGGGCAGGGGTCTTTGTCCTAGAGGCAGCGCGTTTTCTGTATCCGGCACAGCACTTTGCACTCATTGACAATGACTGTGCGCCAATCACGCTATTCGAGGTGCAAGACCTACTGCAGCTGGCACATCAGCAGCACCGGTGGGTTGATCTCATAGGGCATGTACGCTCCGAGTCTAGTCCTAGTGCTGGGATAGGCATGCTACTGTTTACAGAAGCGCACTTAGAGTATAATGCAGGTTTGGTCATATCGATCGGCAATCGCAATAAGCACAGTCCACTGGAACATGACACGTCTGCCCTGACCCTGGCAAAGAGCCTCCAGGCGGGTCGCCTTGCTCTCGTTTCAAGAGCCAGACCACCTGTCAATCCCAGCGACACAGTCATTAGCGGCACCTTGTTTACCCCCTTTGTTGGGATAGCAATGCAGTCCGCCCTTGACCTCTGTATGGTCTGGTCCTTATACGGCCTTTTACATGTGTAAGCACTTTTGGCCCACGCCTATCCCCGGCCCGAATGAATCTGGTCCAGGAAGTCCAATCAAGTGGCCACGGCAATCCCATCCCAGGGCGCTCACCCCTGAAGGAAGAGAGCGAACCCCCTGGGTTACCAGCTGGGCGCGTGCCACTTTCGAGCAGGGCATGCTGTCAGTGCTCCCAATGCTAACAGGGCCATGCACAGTCGCATCGCTGCCAGGCGAACACCTTTTCCAAGCCAGTGCATTGCCGCGCAACCGAATGCGACCTGCCATATTTCATGCCTTTGGCAAGGCCAAAATTGGAGCGCAGGCAGCTCTACGTGAACTGGAGCAGCAGGGTTGGGAAACGCTGCCGATGGCTATACTCGGTATGCCCAACCTACCCCCTGCATGGACCGTTGAGACTTGGAAACCTGTCGGTGGGTGTAAATTTACAGGCTACTCCTCTGGGGTAACTGGAAACAGTGCACTGCGCCTTTGCCTGTTAGTAAAGTGGCGAGCAATTCGTAAGCAAGCGACTAAGCTCTTTCCGGGGCAAAGGCAGGAGGACAGCCTCAGCTGTCTTCCTGCAGAGGACGGTGATGCAGAGGTGGAGTCAGTCTCCACACCCTCGTCTGACAATTCTGCCAAAAGAGCAGACCGACTCACTAAGGCAATTGAAGGTGACGCAACGCAGGGTAGTCAGGCACCTGACCCTCGATCATGCACTCCCTGTCCACAACGGCTGTCTCCTTCCCTCTTTGTGCCCTGGAGTCAAGTCGCTAAGCTGAGAGGAGTAGTTGCAGTCCACAAGGACATAGAAGCAAGTCCGTACGAGCAATTGCAAGATGCGCTGGCTCAGCCCAAGTGTCTTGTCCCTGGAGAAAAAGAGCAATTTCTTCAAGCCAATCAAGCTTTGTTGTGTCACCTTCGAGGCTCATTCATGCCCCTAGAAGGCATCGCACCACAAGTTTTCGAAGCCATCTCTCAACATCAACAGGATGAAATCGTCTGGGTCACTGTCCTATGGATGGTCGCCCAACTCAACGAATATTGGATGGGACACAACTTCCCGCCACTACCGTCGGTATTTCAAATCAACTGCGGAGGGCTGGGGGGAGGAGCCCTTGAAGGGGAAGTCCCCCCGCACTTCCATTGCATGTGTCCTCCCGTGGGAGAAAGTCAAGTTTATGGGCCGTCACTCTCCCCGGCAGATGTCCTCAACGATCAGGAGTGGGGGGTTGCCTATGGCTGGTCGACCGGAGTGCATGAAGTCGCCACCCTCTTTGCGCTCACACAGAACCCGTGCCAGAAATGGGAAGACCTAGGGTATGGCAAGGCAGCCCTAATTTATCAACGCGCGCAACAGGTACTGAAAGCAGCGAGGCTTCTCCCTGCTCACCGACGGCTGCCGCACCAAGCCTTCCTCAGTGGCCTGTGGTGGAAGCTGCTCTCGCTGCAGCCGCTACGACTCCTTGCCTACCTGCCAGGGCTGGGGTGTCTGCGGCCGGTTGAACAAGAGGACCCCATCCACTTCACAGTGAATGGTTTCAGTGCAGGAAGCTACACTGGAGCAGTGATTGCCTTAGCAATTCGTTGCCTCTGGCCAGCCAGTCAGACCACAGCGCGTCTAGGTGCCATTGCAATGCCTAAGAGTGTATTCGCAGCCCTGGTTGCCACTGCAGAACCTGACAAACGCAAGTACTATCTTGTCCATGCTGCCGAAGATTGTCTGTGCGACTGGAAGCCAACAGAGAATGAACTCGATATGCTGCAACGATCCCTGCACATCACGTATGTAACAGAATCTGCAAGGTGGATGGGCAAGCACAAACATGGCTACTGGCACTGGCTTCAGTGCCAGCTCCCTGCAGGCCAAGTCAGTCTTACAACGCTAAAACTCACACACCCAGAGGTGGTTCCTCGCCGGGATCGAATTGCTGCCCCCATGCGTTTGGCCTCCTGGATTCGCTTTGAAACGGTAATGACCAGCGATGATTGGGAAGGTGCCATTAGCTTGTTGGTGTCCAACCTCCACCGACCCGACCAAGAATTGCTAGTGCTGCTACAGAGTTGTGTAGCGGGACAGCAAATTGACTCCATGGAAGAAGCACATGCGCTGCTGCTGAAAAATTTTCGGGTTGGCAGAGGTAATCAAAGTGCGTGTGCTCAATGGCTGACAGAAATGGCCCGAGACCTTTTAGCACAAATCCCGTTCCGAGAGGTGTTTGTCATCCTAGCCCTGTTCCTCCCGCAACTCACATTTGTTGATGAGGCTGCTACAAAGAAAGAGCTGTGGAGTAGTCCCACTGTCCGCAAGTTTGGCTTAGTTGTGGATGTCACTCCACAGTCGGCCATCTTCTGCCCTGCGCACGTCCAGAGCTGTAATTATGAGCAACTTGCTAGCAGCCCCTCAAGCACAGTGCACATGGGTTCACAGGCGGGAAAGGCTTATCGACTTGTTCTGGAGGAACACGGCAAGTGCTATTCAGTCCTAGCGCTCTTGCTTGCCTTTGCGACTCCTTCTCGGAAACGCAAAGGGGATGAGGCGCCAAGCGAGAAGTTACGCCGCCTGAGCAGCCCTAGGCACTGGGACGTCGCCTTAGCGCCGTTCCCGGAAGAGTTTGTGCCCTTGCCCACGCCAACTGAAACTGGCCTGGCGTGCTCCGCTCCGTGGGCTTTCCCGCCCAGCCTCTGCGTGTTGGAATCTAGAGCAACGCGGATCCGAGTTTTGGCCATCGCGGAAGCAGGTGACACAGTCACTGCAGATCACCTCTTGCAAATGGCCTGCTTAGCGGCAGAGCATAAGCCCACTGTGCTGGGAATTCCCGGCCAAGTGCCCATTCCGTATCAACTAGAATGCACGGTAGTCCTACTGCTGAGTCTGCATGCCCTCTTCCAGCTGCTGACCTCTGGCAGCACAATGCAGCACTGTCCCCAAGCGGCCAGCTTCGCTGTGGCGCTGGGCACCGCCGCCCGACGCGACAATGGGCACATAGTGTCGATGGCTGCCAGCCTTGCGCTGGCTCTCCGATCTGGCAGATCTACCCTTGCAGTAGCAGGAGTCTTTGGTGCAGGTAAGACCCGATCCCTGACCTTTCTACTCGCCTGGCTGGCTCTTACCACGCACCTTAAGATCGCTGTAGTACACAAAGAGAACCCGGCGGGTCGGGCAATCACCAAGTTACTCACAGCCTTTGACCTTGGACCAGATCACCAGAGATACTTCGTGCGGCCAGTCAGCAGAGAAGAGGCAGAAACCAACACAGCCTGCACTAACTATGACTTGCGGGCAAGCGACGCGGCATCATACATCCCTGGCTGCCATGTAGTAATTGTCACAACTGGACTCGTCTGGGATCAAAAAGGACAGACTCATTCAACGCTCAACACCCATATGGAAAATGTAGACCTCCTTATCAGTGAAGAGGCACAGCAGGATATGGACCTCAAATCTGCATTTGCGCCAACAGTCCCCCGACAGCCCTTCTTTCGTCTGCTGCTGGGTGATCCCAAGCAGAGCCCAGGTGGAGTGGCCGATGGACAGAGAGCTCATCGCACACTCCTACTCAAAGCACCCCTTGGGCTACGAGCCCCCACTACCTGGTACATGCCGCATGAAATACCAGGGGTCTGCCACATGCTCCTCCGGCACGGGCGAGGCTTTGGCCTTGGCGACCTAGAAGAAACGGCTAAAGTAGTGGGTCACAGGCCATTGGGGAGTAGCTGGTTTCGCCCGGAGAAGGTCAAAGCCACGTCTCCTTTTGCCTGTCAATTACAGTCCACCTACAAAGATCTCTCCAGAGTAGACCTGGACCTCCCGGAAGGACTGTTGGTAGGTCTAGGATATGCAGCCACCAGCCCAGACAGCCCGCTTGACTTCCGCCAGGCGCAAACTGCGGCTGAGAGATCGGGAGTCGCAAACCCACACTGCTGGAGTTTAATGTTGCCCACAAGTGCAAGGGTTGCCCAGGAAGTGTATGAGCCGTTGATAGGTATTCAGTATCCCATGTTGCGCAGCCGAGTGGGAGACACCTGGCAAATAGGTACCACCTCCATCCGAGAGGATCATAGAATTGCCTCGGGCTTACGATTCGTCCACTGGTGCCACGCATCGCCCAATGTGCAAGCAAAACAAAATCCAAAAAATGACCCCACAGTTCGGGTGTATCAGCATATCGAAGACCAGCTTACCAAAGCAGGCTCTGACACTGATGACATCTTGGCCCTCACAACCACCCGGGAAGGGGCCACGAATCTACGCAATTATTTCTCCATTGCCGATAAGAAGGCGAATGCAGAGACAGCAGTCAAGGTGGCAGGCGCCACGGCCAAGCATTGCATCGTTATTCACGGGGTGTCAACCTTCCTCAGTGGCGAGGGACGCCACCAAGATTACGACCAGGAGTGCTTCACACGAGCAAACGTAGCCTATAGCCGAGCCACTGACCTTACCATCCTGGCATGTCCATTGAATATGCAAGGGATGCCTGGGGCCCTGCAAGTCCTAGCAGCCCTTCTGCATGGCGTCCAGACGATACATACCTATGACAGTAACAAAGAGCCTGATATCGTAGGCTCCCTGGACCTTACAGCCACACAAGTTGCGCAGGCCACGACTTTCTTCCAACAGGCGCTCCTGCCTCACCCCATGTGGCTTGGCCCCCTGCCGGTATGTCTCGTAGAACACCATCACGGTAAGGTTAGGCGCTTACGCCTCGTCTTAGCCACAATCACGCATCTAACCAAAGCGGAAATCAACAGCCTCGTCGAAGGGCCCTACCTGCCTGGGGGTACGGTCTTGCATGATCTCGTCTATGGATACGCAGCTGATGCTTCGATTGAGCCAGAGTGGCTGCTTGGATGCTCGCGCTGGTTGCTAAAGTTTTGTCTCGTTCAGGCTGTTTATAACCAAGTTATAACCATGGTTATAACTGAGACAACCATAGGTTGTCAGGCTTACAAACCCGACATGGTGGACAAACACACATGTCATGTTTACTAAATATTGTGCATTTTTCATAAACGTTTATCAACCCTGCTAATCATTTGTTAAATGGAACCTAGTTTTTTAGTCATGTTTAGCCTACTTCGCTGAAGTTGGGTAAAGGATTTGGCTTGTTTAGCCCACTTGGCTAAACGCGACTGTCTTATTTACGAAACAAAAATAAATGGAACTGGCCTACTTATAAATAGGCCTTGACCGCGCCAAAATTGTGTTTTTGGAGTCCGTGGGGGCGTTTTTTTTTAAAATTTCGTTTGTCGTGGAAGGTTTTCGTCAGCAGTGCAATGTTGATTTCTAGTTTGCCGACCGCGCTCGATGGCAAATTTGTGGATTGTTTCATGTGTATCTCAAGCTCGATGGGTTGCTTGCAAGTTGGCAAAGATATGGAAATGGAATTCTTGCAACATTGTAAAGCTTAGATTTCGGGCTGCTAGCAGCAAGAAAGTGTAGGCGTATGTGCGTTATATTTTTTGAGGATTCTGACCACGAGTTCCCATGAAACGCCGTGACCGCACCGCACTGTCGCCGGCCCATGTGCACTGGTTCATGGACCTTGGCGACATCGAGATTGATGAGGCGTCGTCTCTGACTTGCTGGAAGACGGTTTGAGTGAATATGTTTTGACCTTTCTGTTCTACCTTGCTTGAAGAATTTTGTGCGCGTGTGTTTGTTGCCACTGTTTGCTTGCCATTGCTTTGAAACGAATGCATCAAAGAAACCAGAGTTTTGACAGAAAGAGCGTTACATGAACTTGCAGGGCATCTGACATTTGCTCGTTTTGACAGGTATCGTGTCTTTAAACAAACGCAGGGTGTCTGAAAGACGCTCGCAGGGTTGGTATATATCGCAGGGACTGCGTGTGCAGCTCGCGCAACTGTACTGTAGTTTTGGATCAAGGTATATACTGTATTTGGAAATTGAAAGTATGGCTGTGAGCCCAAAGGCGTTGAATGAGATCCAGGCCGCTCTCAAGCAGGCCAAAGAAGGGCAGCTTGTTCAGGCTTGCCACAATTTGATGGCCGCACTCACAAGGCACCATCTTCTTAGGAGCTCAGTCTTGTTGCCGGATGAAGTTGCGTGTCATCCGGAGAATAGAGATGGTTTTGGGCTGAGCGGACACGACGTTCACGCACTTCTTCATGGCCTCAGTGAGGTGGGGTGGGATAGTCGTGAGACTAACCCGATCTGTTCAGAGGTCGGATCAAACCACGCGGCCGTTCTGTCGTTCAACCAAGAGTTGGTGAGAAACTCTGGGGGCTTGTTACCGGATGTGGTTCCGACTTCGACGCGGTACGCATCTTTGGCTGGCTCTCATACCAATGCAGCTTTGAGAGCCCTCCGCCACGAAGTGAAACTTCCACAAGATCATGGGTCCGGTCCCCTGGCACTGGAAGGCAAACTGTCGATGGCCCGAGCTCGATCTCATGACCCACAGCTGTACAAGGCAGCTGAGGAAGGCATGATCTGGCGGATTGTGTCGAAGGAAGCTGCAGCGATCGAAGGTGTGCCACAGCTGATTCAGGCAGCATCCAATACCTCCGGCCACTTGCAGCGGGGAGAGCATGAGTGGCAAATCTTGCTGCGCATGAAGGGTATGATTGAAAGGTCCACCCAACCTCCAGAGTGGGCCCAAGTTCGCAAAGATGTCATGAGGACCAAGCCAGCCTGCGCTGAAGCCACCCCCTACATGTATCAGTTCTTGCTCAAGTACATGCATAAGAGTTTGCTGGCAAAGGTTGAGAGCAGGGTCAAGAAGAATGTGAGCACGAAGAAGGTGCTCGGGACAGAGTTCTTTGTGAACTTGTCGGGCACGTCGAAGGATTGGCAGGCGCAGCATGTTTGGTTTCGGCATGCTTTGCTTGGCCTAGCCTACAACTCAGAGAAGTTGGTTGGGGCCAGTGATGCCCGACGAATCTTGTCCAAAGAGATGTCCCCAGCCGTGGCAAAGGCGGAGGGGTTGATGATCAAAATGCAGAAGCTCTTGGACAGCGTCAGTATTCCGGACGAATCCGCGCAGCAGGTTCAAACTTGTTTTGAGAAATTCCAAGATGGCTTGGTCTTGGAAGTCCTTGAGAAGCGCAAGGATTTGACTCCTCAATCCATGGCGTGCGAGTTCATGGATGAACTTCAGGAGGTTCTTGGAAAGAGGCTTTCCACCGAGTTCGATGCCCATAGGAAGCCTGAGAGCTCCACCCCATCAGCTCCTGCGGCAAGCCCGGGTCCTTCAGTGATTCCGCCAACCGGACAGTTTCATTAAGAGTTTTTTGTGCCTATAGTGAACCTACAAAATAGTTTGATGTCATTCACTCTCCAAAGCGTTTCTTGCACCGCATATTGGGTCGGACAGTTTTGCAAGGAGTTCCTTTTGTTTTTTGGTGCATAGTGAACCTACAAAATAGTTTCACAGTTCATTCACTGTCCAAAGCCTTTCTTGCACCGTATATTCAAAAGCCCTTGTCCATGTCAATTCAAGGCGCGAGTACGATGAGTTTGGGAAGATCATGGAAGAGGCAGTTCTGGTGAGAGAACAGGGCTTTGTCGAAGGCGCATCGGTTCTTCGCAAGAAGGACAAGGTTAGGGCCACAATCGAGAGTTTGAAGGGGTCGAAGGTCAAATTGTCTTTGGACACAGAGGATGTTTCTGGATATTTTGAGCTTTCGGCTGGATCTTTCTTGAGAGGAGAATGGAAACTAGTCAAGAAACATGTTGAGACCACGCAATATGAATTTGACACCTTCTCTGACCATACGGCGCTCAAGTCAGATGCAATCAATCTCATGTGCGCCAAGGGTGAGGTGGCCAGGCGCTTCATTGAATTGGATCAGCAGCACGCCAAAGTGCTTGAGGGGTTGAAACTCCAGGTGAAACCTTCCAGAGCAGTCTTTTGCACAAAGCCCTTTGCCAAAAACAAGTTGATCCTAATCCCATCAACATGGAAGATTGAATCCAAAGAGGCGAGCTCTGGCCTTTCGATTGGAACAATCAGGGATGTGCCCTTGAGTCTCTTGCCTGCCTTCCTACATTCCAAGGACGGCGACTTGACTGGTTCGTTCCTGCAGCCTTTTTGGATGGTCAAGAGAACCCATGTTCTTGAGGATGCAAATTGTGAGATTCGCCCCAGCTTGACAGACACAGAGAACAATTCTGTCAAGATCCCATGTATGTACAACACATGTGCTTTGAAGCCCAAAGACGAGTTGATTGTCTATACGCCCCAAGTGAAAGTGGAAGAGGAGCCAGAGCCACTAGCTCCCATCGCCGCGCCACCGCCTGCCAAGCGCGCCAGGACCAAATCCAAGGAGTCATAGGAGCACTTTAATGCCACAACTTTTGCGGCGCAACATGGTGCCAGCCACCGACTTGAGCTCAATGATGGGAAACAGGGAGCGTGCTTGCGGTGAAACTTTGTTGTGAGGTCTGGAAGTTTGGTATGTTCTTTGTTTGGCCTTTCTGAATCACAGAGGCGCAAAAACCAAACCTGTGTAAGCTTGTCATGGAGGCTGGTTGGTCACCCGACTTTGAGCCAGGAGCCTTGTGATATGCGGGGGCAAGTGAAGAAATGATTTCTGGACTGTGAAGTTGCTCTCGCAAATGTCTTTGTGTGTGATTGCAAGAACTCTTGATTGGCAGAGCTTGTCATCTAACAATGAAACGTGATTTGGTAAACGATTGAATGTGTTTGCAAGAGTTCTTGATTGGCATTGCGTGTCATGTCAAAGCGAACCTCCAAGATGCAACCCTTTGATACGTTTAAGTGGCAGGGCTTGTCACAGCTCAAGCTCGCAAGCAAAGGCAGGGCCTGAACTTGGCTCGTCTTAGATTCGATAGATTGTATATTGCCCATGGCCGAAGCTGAAGTCGTAGAGAGCGAGAATGAAGAAGAGCTCATGCAGCAGGACCCTTTGGATCCAGCCTGCTTTATCATGCAGCCGACCTGGCTGCTCAAATCAGGATCAGTGAAGTGGTATCCTGAGATCGACACGCAGGGAGGAGTAGACTTTGTGAGGCTGAGCAAATTCGATCGCCATTTTGTCAAATTCTGTCTTCAAAGGCCTATGGATTTGTCTCGAGGTGTGGGGAGATCGGCCAACAGCACACTCTTTGAGGATTTGCTGGCTTTGCGGAAAACCGCCAGTGTTGCCTCCGTGAGCGCGCAAATGGAGATGCCTGAAGCTGATGAGCCCGCGAGTCAGCGCCGCAAGAAGAGGGTGCGGGACGAAGATGTGTGCTTGGTTGATCCTGTTGTTAGGATCTTGCTGCCAGGGTTCGAATTCAAAGGGGAGACGTATCCCTCCCGGGAGGTCCAGGTCTTGTTCGGTGTGAAGTCCAAGGACCTGTGGATTGAGTTGTCCCACAAGAACATGGCCTACATGAGGGCTTTGGTCCAAAAGGGCGAGGGGCAGGTGCCTACGAGGAAGAAGCGTGCGTCGCCCAAGAAGAAACTGAAACGCATGGCCCCCTTGGCCGATACTCCATCACCAAAAAAACAACGGCGAGCAGCTGGAGAAACTTTGAGCAATGAGACCGAGTTTCCCAACACTCAGGTCGAACCATCGGCGCATCATTTTGATGTGTACGAGTAGGCATTCTTGGTGCTGCTTCAAAGCGCAGAGCTGCTTTGTGTTTTTGAAATGTGTTTGAATAGATGGAGCCCGGAGCCCTTTGAAAGAAATAGGCAAATCACTTGAGCTCGAGTCAGGAAGGTGTACGTTTGAGGCCCTCCAAGTCATGGGTTCCTTTGCGTCCTGTGCTGTGCGCCATCAGGTTGGAACCTTCACCATGGCCTGCAGAGCCTTGTTGTCGGGGCCCTCAACAGCCTTTGATGAAACTCTGTGGGTGCGGTTTGCAGGAGTCTTTGAAGGGTTCTTCGTTGGTTTGTAAATCATTGTCTTTGAACTTTGTGAGCATTCGTCGATCGGTGTTGCCATTTCGTTTGCACTGAACCTTCAATCAACTTGATGCCGCTTCGCCGCGGTTCAAGACGGATGCATGCCATGTCTGAATGGCATGGGCCTTCAGACATGGCATAGCTTTTTTCGTTCACGATTACAGGTGTTTGTTTTTCACGATTGCAGGTGCACTGTGATATGCTATGGCCAGTTGCGTCGTTTACATTCATTTACTGTATACCGAGACATAGACATACATACAGACTTGTGCGTGCACTACCTCACAACGCACCACGCATGCCACTGAGAACGTCGTAACTTCATGCGCCACCTTTCACAACGTTCCATGCGTGCCACTCCATGGCTTCCGAAGTTCATCTGCCAACTCACAACGCCCCATATACCATGTCAGTAACTGCAGAACTTCATGCACCAACTCCAGAACCATATCACAGACTTCACACACCAGAATTTCATATCACAGACTTCACACATTTCAGGGGCTTCCAATTCGACCTGGCCATCCAGACCCGGCATCAGGGCCATGGGAAAGCGGCCGGCAGCTGCGGCAGCTGCGGCAGCTGGCGAGAAGCCAGACGAGAAGAGGCACAAGGGCTTCGATGAGGTGGGAGCAGCATTGAAGATGCTGGAACGGCCGCTGCTGAAGCGGGATCCAGCAGATGAGCACAAGGAGCTGGTGGAGGCGATGCAGGTGTGGCAGGAGGAGGCAGAGCTGGGCGAGGAGATCCAGAAGCGCCATGCAGCAAAGCCAAAGGCGCAAGGGCGGTGGAACCGCAAGGACAGGGCGGAGGACGAGGCTGAGCTGATGAGGGCCGCGAAGGCCGCCAGGGTTGAGGTGGTGGAGAAGGAGGAGGAGGAGGAATGTGTGAAGGATGAAGAGGGGGAGTATGTGGAGAAGGAGAAGGATGGGCTCGAAGAAGAGCTGGGTGAGCCGGGTGGCGAAGGCCAAGAGGAGGAGCGCCAGGAGCAGGATGAGGAAGTCAACCCCGATGAGATGGAGGGCGAAGGCCAGGAAGGCCATGAGCAGCCGGAGACGGAGGAGAATGATGACGATGGCCACCAGAAGAAGGCCGGATGGTGGGGGCATGGCCAGGGCTGGTGGAAGCGACCCTGGCACAAGGGCAAGGGCAAGCACCATGGTGGATGGCAGCCACGGCAGCACAAGCCGCACTGGGCATCCTGGAAGTCCAAGCAGAAGGACTTCAGCGGCAAGGGCAAGGGCACCGGAAAGGGGAAGTTCGATGCCTGGGGCGGCGAGTACTGCGTCGGTGGCTACAAGGACCTGGCCGGGAACTTCTACGAGCGCCTTTGATATGCTTTGATCAATGGCTTTACTTTCTTGTGCATGACCATTGTTTTGCTTTCTTGCAGCGAGCCTCCATGAATCTTCATTGATAGTCTAACAGGCCCTGCTGTCTGTACGAGCAATCTTGGTATAAATTGCCCTGTAATTCTTTGGAGTCTGTCGTAACTGTCGTATAAAGCGTGCAATGCTCCCTCATCTCAGGTGTGGCCAGGGGAGGACCCGGAAGAGGACTCCGGGGAAGGGCTCGCAACAGCGTGAGGCCGCGGCGGCGGCAGCCGGCAAGAGCAGCGGCAAGGCGCAGGACTGGTCGCTTTGCATGCACGCGGTGCGTGACTTGGCTGTGGTCGCGCGCCGTGTGGTGGAAGGGCCCGGCTCGAGCTCGGAGTGAACTAAGCTCTAACTAAGCTCTAACTAAGCTCTAATGAACTAAGCTCTAATGAACTAAGCTCTAATGAACTAAGCTCTATAATGAACTAACCTCCCATGAGCTTCCATGAGCCAATCCATATGCTGGAGCCGGGCACCTTCTGATCCCACAGGGTAGGTACAGGCATGTCTGGCCATGGCCATCGGATGGCAATTGCACTATGCACATCCACACCCACATCGACATCCACATGCACATGGCCAGACATCATGGCATGGCGAAGAAGGCCAAACAGGGTCTGCATAGCAAGGTGGTCCACCGCCATGTGACAGGTCATGACATGTCACTCCATGAACTCCATGGCAATCCATGCCACTAACATGTCACCATGACATGGCTTCCAAACGTGGTGGTGGGCCCAAACATATTCACGAGCGTCCTTCATCCCGAATCTGTCCACCGCCCCCGGCCTCTGCAGAGTTGCGGTGGGTCGAGCTATGTATACACGTATTCAACCATGTACACCAACCACATACCAACTGCATAGTCACCCAACCTCTGAAAGCCTCACTAGATGTTCATCGTATCTGAATTTTCAGTGGTGATCTGGAGGTGAGGGACGGCGGACACGGCACAGCAGGGCAGAGGGTGCCATACCGGGGGTGTTGGATAAAGGCACGTTGGTAGGTGTTGATAACTACTTCAGAGATGCTTCAATTTGTGAATGCATAGATATCCATAGTTTATCGTCGCAATATTTGTTGAATCCAGTGGTGCTCACAATGCATTGTTGCGATAGATGGTTGAATCCAGTGGTACTCAAAGTTTATCATTACGATAAATTTTTGAATCCAGGGGTGTCCAAAATTTATCGCTACGATAAATTTTGGGTTCAGAGATGTTCAAAATTTATCGCTACGATAAATTTTTGAAGCCAGGGGTGTCCAAAATTTATCGCTACGATAAATTTTGGGTTCAGAGATGTTCAAAAATTTATCGCTACGATAAATTTTTGAATCCAGGATTGTCCAAAATTTATCGCTACGATAAATTTTGGGTTCAGAGATGTTCAAAATTTATCGCTACGATAAATTTTTGGATCTAGAGGTGTTCAAAATTTATCGTTACGATAAATTTTGGTCTAGAAGGGTCAAAAATTTATCGCTACGATAAATTTCTGGATCCAAGGGTGTCCAAAATTTATCGCCACGATAAATATTGAGATTTTAGATAATCCAGAAATTTTTCATTCATGAGAGTGCCATCCACCGCCCAACCGGAGCGCACACTGCCCCCGCGCACTGCGCGTAAAAAAAAAAGACGCTGCTGTCAGGGTCGAATTTGGGAAGATTTGATTGTTATTTGTGTTTTGATTGCGAAGATTTGTGAAGGGTGGGAAGGTCTGGATCTGTCGATCGAGCTTTCATCTACTGATTGTTTTGGGTTGAGTGCATGGGGTGTTGCGCCTATGCCGTGCCAAGGTCTCACCGCTGGCAATGGCTTGCAGGCACTTACTGCGCCGGGAGTTCACCGCCTGTTGGTTCAGGTAGAAACCAAGAGTGAGTCAGAGCGCACTCCGTCCTCTGTTTGTGCGTTGGTCACCATGAGTCAATTGAATTGATCCAACGGCTTTTGACATTTGTACGCAACTGTGCAGTTGGACCTTGGACCATTTATGCATGGTTCTTGGACGCCGAGTTCATGAACGTCGAACTTGTTTTACGTTTCTCTTGCGTCAGGCGTCAACTCGACTAACGTTGGGCGTGTGGCTCCGAGTGTGCACGCATCAAATGACAGAAGCAGTGCATTCTTGCGTTTTTGACATTCTGCACGCATCAACTGACAGAAGCAGTGCATTCTTGTGAGTTCAGTTGACGTCACACACAGTGGAAGTTCACCATGCAGGGTCATTGCACTCGCCGGGTGGCCGCAGGGCTGTGCATGAACATACGGCTCGCAAGTTGGCTTGAGAGTTCAACGTTCACCCAGAGCATATCATCAAAGTGCACTGTCGTTTCATGGCGCTTGGTTTGAGCGACGGTCTGTGGCAGTACAAAGTGCTGAAGCGTCGGTCGACCTCACAGGAGTGGTGGGACGTTCCCAGTGGTTGGGTGAAGTTTGGGAAGGAAAGGAGTGAGAAGGTGCAAAGAGCAATGGATTCCGGAGTGGTGGGATCGTGGATCATGTTACAGATGATGCCGAACGTTTCCTACAAGTTCTGGGTGGATGAGTTTGCGGAGGGGGGTAGGGGCATGGTGTTGAGCCGTGATCAAAGGAAGGGCTTCACAGTGTATTTGTACTGCCGCCCTATCAAGCCAGTGCTGGGAGAGCTCGTCATGATGGATGGTGACAAGGATGGCATGTTGCTCTACACCTTCACCAAAGCGTTTACTGGAGACTGGTTGCTCACATCATTTGGCATGATGTAGTAAGAGTATCATAGACACCTGGTAAAGTCGTCAGCCCTGGTGTTTCCCTGTGTGTCCCAACCGGAATTCATGGACTCTTTCGCTCAAGAGGATAAACAATCATTTGACTATATAGCACTAAAGTAGCTAGGCTTTGAAAGTGTGCGGTGGAAAGCTCAGGCTCACATCCGGTGAGATCAGTGATGATGAGACTGTGGCCAGCATCTACACCCGCTTTCAGTCTGCCTTGAAAGAACCCAAGACTCGGAGCGCTTGGGACATCTCAATGTCACGCTTTACACATCGTGGCCAGACAGTGAAGAACAGCAACATGAAGCTTAAGAAGTTGCACCTGAAGAAATAGTAGACGCGGCTTCTGACATCTGAATCTGCCGCGGTTTTTGAATGTAGTGCCACGTCGACAAACCCCTAGTGACAGCATGAACAGCAGCAGTTGTTCGAGCTGCGTCGAATGCTTTGACTTGTCGAACAGCGGTGGTCAAGAGTATAAATCAGAGTTGCTCACGACGCATCGGATAGTTTTACTTTTGTTGAGCAGAAGGGGTCAAGAACATAAGTCACAGTTGTTCACGCCGCGTCGAATGCACTGACTTTTTGTTGAGAAGAATGGGTCAAGAACATCAGTCACAGTTGTTCACGCCGCTTCACATGCTTTGACTTTTTGTTGAGAACATCAGTCGCAGTTGGTCAATTGAGCCGCTTCAAACGTGTTGACTTTTTGTTGAGAAGAAAGGATCTCACACATCAGTCACAGTTGTCACGCTTTTGAAAACGATGCATTCTTTGCAGCAGTTTCTACCTTTGGTTGAGGCGTGAGGTATGTAGCTTGTGAACGAAACAATTGTTCAACAAACAGTGACACGCAGGGCTTGTCGTGCGCAAGCTCGCCCTTGCAAGCACGTGCAGGGCCTGTTGACACCGGCTCGCTACACGTGCCACTATGGTCCAAGTTTTGGGCAACGAATCTTTAGTTGATTAGAGTCGATCCTGAGGACGACTCATGAGCGCCACAGAGCAGCTGGCGCAAAACCTGCAGGAGACTGCAGACTTCCTGCATGTTCAGAAGAGCGTCCTGGACCAGCCCACGTGGAAGATGGTGGTGGAGCAGCAGACTTCCGTCATGCTGAGGCGGTTGGAGCTGCTAAACACCCTGTCGCCTGGGGAGGCCACCGCCATCGTGAAGCTGGTGACAGAGTCAAAGCTGGGAGAGATTGATCCACAGTGGAGAAGCAAGGCCGCGCTTGCAGTTGGAGCTCGTGTGTCACATGGGGGCAAAGCGACCAGTGCGGCCCGACCCAAGCAAGCCATGTCAAACTGGTCAAGCTACCTGAGCGTCAAGGACGTCGAGCTCTTGCAAAGTGCTAACCTCAGCAACTATGCCAAGCTGGACGTGGTAGCCAACCGCATGGTGCGCATTGGCTTGGACCTGCCAACAGAATCATCTGCAGGCCACATCTTAAAGCTCCTTGGCTTTGTGTTCAGTGAAGGGTTTACAAGTCACAAGTGCGAGCCATGTTTTGGCCCTGCTGTAACTGTATCTCCGGGTTCACACGTCCGAGCCATGAGTAGGCCCTGGATAATCTCACACTGCGAGCACTGATGCATGGCCCTGCTTTACATTTCGGTTTTCATGTGTGATCAAGCTTTGGTCGCGCGACAGCTTAGGGTCTGTGGCGAGCTAGGAGTGGCACTGGGCAATAACAAGCAATCGTTGGAGCTCCTGCAGACTTTGAAGTGCTTGATGCGGTCAAAGGCCAGGAAGGCTGGTAAAAAGAGCATGGAACACATAGAGACGTATCCATACAAGCCTTCGCAAGCCCTGATAGCAGTGGCCTACGATGCAGATGACCCACCGTGTGAAATCACTTCTCCGGTGGCAGGCAGGATCAGCTGCCTGAGGAAAACTGCGAAAGGGGTGAAGGAGGACTCACCTCCGTCAACAGAACTTGTTCCGGCTCCCGCGCAGCCGGCCACCAATGCAGTGGATGCGAACCCAATGGGATTTGGCCGAGAGGCCATGCAGATGTTCCAGATGTTTCAAATGTTTCAAAGTTTGCAAGGTGGCGGGTCGGGCTCATCAAACGCAGGCTCACCAAGCGCAGGCAATGGGGCAAACCTCCTCACCAACCTGCAGGTCTTTGGCAACAAAGGCAATGTGACCATGACACCATCCCCTGCGAACAGATTGACCGCGGAACCGCCCGCCAGTGCCGCCAAAGCAGCAACCGTAGCTGCCCCTGGGGAATCGCAGACTGATTCACAGGAACAATCGCCCAAATGCTTGGAATTGGTTCTGCCACTCACCAAACCAGTGATTTCGCCAGAAGAGCAGCTTTCTTTGGTCAAGACAGCCACGGCGGAGAGGCAGGCTGCAAAGGAAGAAGCCAAACAGGCAGAAGCTGCAGCAGAGCAGCCTGAAAAGAAAGGGAAATCACAGGCCAAAGGAAAGGCCAAGGCAAAAGGGAAATCTGGCGCCAAAGCCAAGGCTTCCACAAAGAGACAAGCAGAGACCTCAGAAGTCTCCCGGCCTAAAGCCAAAGCAAAGGCATGCGCTGACAAAAAGATTTGGTCCAAGGAGGATCCGCCGCCCGTGCCTGCTCCGAAGAGTGGGACGACGTGGTACCGGCATGGGAAGATTCACCGGAACTCGGGGGCTTTCAGGGTCTTTTTGAACGCCGGCGATCGCTGTGACAAGAAAGTGAAGATCCTGGACGAAGAGAATAGCGGCGCTGAGTGGCAGCGAGCCTTGCAGTTAATCGATGAAGCGCCGGAGGATGTGGAGTGAAGCCTGTATGGCCAAACAGGCCTGTTCGGGACGGCTCATGTAGGTGTGCTTTGGGAAGCTTGTGCATGTAGATAGACTGTGTGCCACGCAGTACACACATGTCATGTGGAAGCCTTGACACAAAAGAGCTTTTGCGCGCGCAATTTGGAACAAACACCTTTCAGACGTGTTTTGAAACAACAGTCCTGTCATCATGAAGACTTGGCCAGCCAATACGTTTTTCAAGTGAATATTGAAACAAGCAACATGTCAGTCACCCAGAGTTCTTTTCAACCAAAAGGTATTTCACAAACGCACACACACACATATCTCGTATCCATGTGCGTGCACTTCTGTTTTTGCTGACGCATGATTCAGGCCTTGGTCGAATCAGGCGCGGCCTGAAAGCTAAACGTGATCGATGTGACCATCTCAGGTTGTCAAACGACAATGTTTGCTTTCACTCCGGCGAGCTGAGAATGAACAATACACACACTTCAGTGATCTTCAGTGGCTCAATTTGAACTGGCAGTGACCTTTGAAGACAAGACGCATATAGCCACGAATGCATAGATCCTTTGAAACACAGCATGTACAGCTCTTGCAGACCCATGCAACACATAGTTTTGTTGGAATCATTTTGCCTCACAGGGCCGAAACACGGCTCGTGGATGCATGCGCAGGGTCATCCAGTTGGCTCGCGCAATATAGTCTTATGAGCTCAGGTTCTCGATCGTCACGCCACGTGTACGTGGCTGCTGCTTCCCACGCTTTCGTCAGCCAAAGTGGAATAGTTGCGGTTCTCAAGTCTGTCAGAGAACATGGCTTGCCTGATGCCATCAGCCGCCCAACGTTGAAGAGGACCAGGCGACAGGCAATGCCGGACATGACGCCGTTAGGCCCCCTGCATGGCAGCGTCGACCTGCAGACTACAGACGGGGGCATGGTCAAATTACCGGTCATGAACCCGTGGGCTTTGTTGCATGCCACTTTGGAAAGATGCGAGTCGTTTCGGGATTTCTTCGAGGGGGTCATGGCGTCCTGCAAGAACACGGCAGAGACACCTTTCAAGGTGGCACTCTACTGCGACGAAATACTCCCAGGAGATCAACTGAAACCTACAAACCAGCGGAAGCTGGTAGCTTTCTACTGGTCGTTGCTGGAATTCAAGGGTCAGTTGGGTAGGGATGGCCTTTGGTGGCAAATTGCAATCTGCCGCACAAGCCACGTTAAGCGGATCGCGGGGCATTATTCGCAGATCTTCAAGCAGATCTGCAACTTGTTTCAGACCCCTCCCTATGATGGCAGGCGTGGGCTGCAACTCCCTTTGAGGGGACCTTGCAAGTTTGGTTTCTTCAAGGTCGGGCTCCTTTTGGCGGATGAGGCTGCCCTCAAACAATGCTGGAGCAACAAAGGTTCCTCCGGACTGTTCATTTGCCTATTTTGCCAAAATGTCACCAACCATCTATTGAATGTGGCAGTTCACGACAAATCTGACTGGTTGGTGCCAAGTTCCGTTTGCAGCCTGGACCGATGTGTCCTGCACACTGATGAATCAGTTATGGCAGCTGTCAGGAAGCTTAAGTCGGACAGGCCTGGCATGGGGAAGGGCGCCTTTGAAGAGCTAGAAAAATCATTAGGTCTGACGTTTGCGCCGGAAGGGGCGCTCTTCGATGAGAACTTCATGAGCTCTATTCCTGGAGTTGTTTCCATGACGTCATTTGACTGGATGCACGTTTACCTCGTCAATGGTTTGTGGAATTCCGAGGTACCTCTCCTGATCGACAAGGTGAAACAAGAGCATGCAATGGGGCTCTTGGACTTTGTTGTTTTTTTGAAGAGCCTGTCATGGCCCAAGAAGGTTTCCTCAAGAGGGACTAGTGGCATCAGGGCAGTTGAGAAGCTGAAGGATGGACAGCTATCATGTTCGGCTAGTGAGGGTCTGTCCCTCTACCCAACACTTCGGGCCTTTCTGATGACTCAAGTCCCGCAATCTGTTGGAGCAGCGGCCAAGGCCGTCCACAGCTATTATTGCTTAGCTGCCGCGTTGGATCTTCTGCAGAGAACCCGATCCGAGAGCGTGTCACCCATTGAACTTTGAAGGGGTTCATTCAACGAACTTTGACAAATGTTTTTTGGCATAGGTTTTTGAACATTTTGACCATGACTTGCGTGTCACTCACGCACAGCTGACCCAGGAACTGCGGCAAGCCATTGAGGCGCACTTGGCTGCCCGATTGGATTCATACGGGCCTAGACACATGCAGCCCAAAGCTCACTATGCTTTGCACCTTCCCCTGATTCTACAAAGGGACGGTTTGCTAACAAGCTGCTGGGTTCACGAGAGAAAACACAGATGCTTGAAACGACATGGGAACCAAAGCACAAATTGCAACACCAGACTTTCTTGGGAGAATGGTATCCTGGAAGAAGTTGTTTTATCCCAGCTTTTGGAAACGGAAGAGTGGGATTGCAAGGCAGGGGTGGTGCTCACCAGTGCCCAGAAAGCTTCTGATGCCTTGACCCATGCGGTGAAACACACCCTTGGACGAAATATGGATTCATCCTTCGAAGTTTTTGTGTCGCAAGACGCTCTTTGCAACTACGAAAGCATCAGCCGTGGAGACGCAGCTAAGACCAGCTCACATGTTGTTGAGGTTTGGTTCCACTTGCGAGTCGTGTCAGACAGCAGTGGCGAGTCTTTTCACTCTGTCGTCTCCAAATGGAAGTCCGTGGGGCCCAATCAGTTCAAAATTACTGATGTCCCAGAGTTGGTACCAACTGGAAGCCTTCAAAGGGCAATCCCATTTTCTGCGACTGGAGACGTGGCAACCGTCGTCCCTTAAAAAGATTGCACTCACACCTCACAGGTTCTTGTTTTTGAACGCCATGACTCATGCGCAGTACCAGTTGTCACAGACCATGGTTTTCTGCCAGCTGGCAGGTGATGCTCATGCACCATGTGGTCCTGGACGATCGAGCCTGGGTCGATCAGCATACCGCTACACTGAAGCGAGCCAACGTTGAAGGCCCTGCGCAGGTCAGAAAATAAGCGAGCCACATACGCACAGGCCCTGCTTTTTGAACGTGAGCGTTGCTATAAATGTAGGGCCATGGTCTGGGAATTTCGACCGCGCCATGAACGAGCAGGGTTTTTTTGCAAAAACTCGCAAGCGCAGGGCTCATGGAGAGCTCGCGTTTTTTCAAAAATCTGCGATACGGCATCGTGAAAATGAGCTTTGTGTAGGCTCTTTTTTTGCAGGTCGTACCAATTATCACATTTATCTAACCATGGTTATAAATGCTCTAAACATGGTTGCGTAAGGGTGATAAACGTGTTTAGCTAAGTGGGACAAACGTGCGCTAACTATGTTTATAAAAGGGCTAAACATGTAGTAAGCGAGGCAAATGTTTAGCAACCAGCGCGGGCATCCAAGTGGTCATAACAGATGGGCAGCAGCCAGGACATTGGCGACTTCTCCACAATAGCTCGGGCCCAGGGCGACGATGCAGCGTAGGAAGCTCCCTGCGCTATCAACCGACGCTGAGCACGCGTGAGCAGCGTAGCGCACAGGATTATACTTTCGAAGCACTGCACCGTGTGTACTTCTATGACGCATGGAGAGCGCAGCCGGTCTTGGATGCCATAGACTCTGACCTCATCCTGCCACCGCAACCAGGCCTTTTAGTGCATGGCTGCTATTGGCCTCGGCAAAGTCTGCCGCCTGATGTCCTCTCTGTCTCTGATCGTGACCCAGACAACGAGGAACATGAAGCTCAAGAAGGGCATTTGCTATCCTCTCCTGCAGAAACAGATGCTGCGATGGCTGAGGAAGCCACACAAGAAGTAGTCTCGGTCCACAGCTCCCCATCAGAGTCACCCACTATCCCGAGCACAGAGCAACCGGAGGACGATGATGCCCACATGGAAGATAATGATAGCGCCAGCAGCTCTTCCGCAGAAGCGGGTGATTGCCTTAGCAATCGTCCGGTTCTTCCTGACGCATGTCCTGCACAAGATGACATGCTGGCGGCAGGCGATAATGCAAGGAGTGCGCTACCCCCACAGAACGTGGACCATCCAAGTGATAGCCCCAGGTCGCACTCCTCTGAGTCCCCAATCAAGCGAAGACCGGGGCCAAAGGCTCACTGGGCGAGCGCAGCCCAAGAAGTCACGCAAATCACTTGCCTCAACATCCAGGCAACCACTCGGCAGCGTTCCCGAGCGTGAGCAACCACCGGCCACGCTGGATGACCTAGCCAGTCGAAACGCTCAAAGGCAGGAGGCCCCAGTTTGCAGAAACCCAGAGACACCACCTAACTGCCCTGGCTCAGCGCAAGAGCGCCCACAAGCCATGACAGAAATTGATATTGCCAGTGATCAAGAGCATGCAGAGCGTGGAGGCACGGCCGCCACTGATCTCCAGCTGGAATCCGAACAGAGAGCCATGCAGATATTGTACGACTATATCAAAAGGCAGCGAAGCTCACGGGCAAAAGGTGCCGCTCCCCTCAATACAGATCTACAGTGACCTGCCTAGAGAATGGCCGATGGCGAGGCTTGCTATCTCCAACAAGCAAATCAACCGCCTTGTCCGCACATTCCTCTGGAGGAGAGTGACTGAACAAGCACTCCATGGCTCCTCGTTTATAGACATTCCAGACCAGATCAACCAGGCCTACATCGGCGATCTTCTCCTGATAAGTGAAGCCTTCGCTGCCCCTCTGTCTAACCTCTTCGCTTTCGTAAAAAATGGGCATCCTGCATGCCCTTTCATCACACAAAAACAGCTCGCTCTCTATGCAAGCCCTCGCTTCTGGCAATATGGCCTCCTAGCTTTCATTGCGAGGTGCTGTTCCTTTGACAATCAACACAGAGATCAGGGTACAGGAGCAGCCCAAACTGGGGAAGGGAAATCGCAGACCACAAAAGAAAAAGATGTAGATGCCCTTACCTTCATGCGCACTGTCGTCATGTCCTTCGTCAGGGGGATGGAGTATGGAGAACAAACGCTACCCACCAATGACCTTTTTGTCTATCTACCAGTCCAGATCCTGCCTGACCTAGTCACAGCCATCGAGCAGCAGGGCTTCAAGCCCGCGGAGGTGAAGGGGGGCTCTGGATATCGGCCAAAAGAAGAAGGTGCTGAAGACAACCCATTGATCGTGGTGGGAGTGCACACCAAAGATATTGCGTATGATCGATACCCCCGCATGCCGACCACTTCCTGGGCCGAAAGAGCTTACTCTAGTGGAGCCCTTGACCCGTCTTTGGGACAAATGGATTCCCCTTGAGACATGGAAGTTTGTTTTTTTAAGATGGTTGTTCAAAAAGTGGTGGTGTGAGAGGACCTGCAGGGAACTGGAACACAAGTGCTGTGCACTTGATGCTGGCCACTGTGCACTTGTTGCTGGGTGTGGCTGGGTGCTTTGCATTTAGCTGCTGACTCAGAATGCAAATGAAACTGAGTTATGGCCAAGGACCTGGTTCCTTTTGTGTGCGCTATTTATAACATGCTAGCTAAAAACTGCTTAGCCACCAAGGTGGCTAGGCACCTTGGCCTTTTTTGGAAAACAAAACCGCCAATAGTGTTTTTTTAACATGACACTGACTTCATGCGATCTCTACCCATTTTAGGGCCCCACCGACCAATGCAAAGCAATAAGTGTGTTATGGCCACAAACTCACTCCCAAAAGGCGGCCTGTCATCCAAACCCAAACCTGCACAATACACCATGTGCCCTACAAACCTGTTCTGTTTGTTTGTTTTGTTTGTTTCGTTTTGACAACTGCGAGAGGACCAACACAAAAACCTAACTGCATTATTAAAACTATATGCGCGCGAAGTGAGAGGTCCTTCTTAAAACCAAAACGTGGCTCACTTAGTCACAGTACTCCATTCACCTGGATTGCAAATTACACGAGGCATCCATGTCAAGAAGAAATACGCCTTCACCTCATCAGGTCCGGGTCCAGGTTGTAACTTGTGGCTATCATGGCTTTCAGAACCAAGCATCCCAGGTTGGATGGAATGGCATCTACATGTTTAGTGAAGAAAAACTACAAAACTGTTGGCTGGAGTCTTTGTAAAAATTGCTGGCTTCTTAAAGTTGAGAGTGAAATTAAACAAATCGAAGCACGCTGACTTCAATTGCATATGGCTGGGACGCTCTTTTTGACACCACGCGCATTCGATATCCAGATAGCTACAAAATTGAAATCTTGCGGCCCACATTGGAGTCATGTTCCAGTCTCATTTTTCTCTTTCTGTTCCTTCTCTTTCTCATTCTCTTGCAACTGGCTGAGTCTTTCCTTCATTTCTTTTGCTTCTGCCCTTCTTTTGGCTTTCCTCTTTTTTTCTCTGAGTCTCTTGGCCGCTTTGATCCGCTCCAGTTGCTCTGCCGGTGATCTCTTGCTCTTGCCTTGTTGGTCTGGCTTTTTCGAGGCGGCTGTTGAACTTTGGCCAGGAGTCGGGGTGCTGCAAGCTGGCACTTCTGAGCCCCCTTTGCTTTCAATCTTCACATCCGGTTTCTTTTCCACATTCCCTTTGCGGTCTTCTTGTTCTATCTCGTGGGGTGCAATGAGCGTGGCATTGCTCAAGGTTGATCCCTCTGTATCGGAGTTGTCCACCAACATGCCTGGTTGAATCACAGTGATATCAGTGGCACCACTGCCTTCGCTGGCTGTATCACTTGTTGCATCCACATTGGCCATGGCTTGAACCAGAAAACAAGGATCGCTTACAAAAAATGAAAAGAATAAAGAGTTGAAAAGTCAACCTCATTGAGTCGCTGAACATAAATATTTGTGGTCTGTTGAATTAACATCGTTTGGTGTGATATCTTGGCCCCTTGATATCCAAAAATTGCTTTAAAGTTGAGAGCTATATACATTGATGCTATGGACAGAATACACTGCGGATCATTGAGTTTGTGTTCGAGTTTGGCAGCCTACTACTGGAACCAAAGTCTGGCACGCCAAGTCGACATGACCTGGCAGCCAAACCATGGAACCAATAGCCTGGCACACCATACAAGTGTGAGTGAACAAACAATGCGCCACATTCAGTTTGTGAAAACTTTGCAAAGTGTGACATGGAAGCTTGAAATTCTGGCCTCAGAAAGAGATTTCTGCCATGTAGCGCAGTCACACCTCTTTTTTCACACTGCGCCACTCTCCTTTGTTTGGGCCATGTCGCTGGGCCATTTGAGGGCCTTCCAAACCAATAAGTTGGCTCATTGAATTTATCATATCCAATCTTCATCCAAATTGCAAATTGTAGAAAAAGTACATTCAGCAACACCTGGCCTTCTGGAGATTGGGATCCAAAAACTGCTCAGATCACAGCTTTGCAGGGCGTTGGCCCAAACGGCGCTTGGACTTGAAACCCAACAAACACCCTGCGCCACATTCCGACTAGGAGACAACAGTTGAAAATAACTTAGAACATATAAATCACAAAGTGCAACATGTCAAAAACAAAGTGGCTGAAAGCAGAAGCCGGATCCAAAGGTCACAGTCACAGCTCCAGCTGTGACTGGCCACTAGGGCCGAACAACTACTAACGCTTGCTGAGGCGGGATCTGCACCGGAGATTTCAGAAACACAGCAGGCTTCAATGGAATGAGGCCTTTCACTGGGCTATGCTTCATGTGCCACATGATGGCCACTGAATCACTTGAGTGCCACAGCTGTACATTCTCACGAGCGCCAGCGTTGGAATCCTTCACCTCAGCAGCTTTTTCCTCAGGCCTGGGAATGAACACCACTCGATGGGTTCTCTTCAGTTGGAACTTGTGGGGATCTTCACTATCAAAGCTCATCTGGAAGTAAGTCACTTTGGTCTCGGGGTTCTTTTTCCTCAAGTCTTTCACCACTTCTCCCAGCTGCACCACACGCCCATCGAAACAAATCTGGTCAGAACTGCCTTCCAAAGATAGTTCAACCCCACCATCCGGCAAGTCAGCATCACCCTTGATCATCTTGAAGCTTCCCTTTCCGAAGCCACAAATTGGCAAATCCTTGCCTGACCAGTCCTTGTTGGCTTTGTTGGCCAAGAAGATATGGTTGCCAGCCCTGACTTGAAGCCACAAGGAGTCCTTGACGTTGGTGCCAACCTTGCACTCATACAAAAGCGCTTTGTCGATCTTCTCCAGTTCAATCAAAAGCGATGGGTCTGTGGCCTTGGTTCTCTTTGGGGTTGTCTGTCCTTCTGGCTCTCCAGCTTTTCGCTTCTTCTCTTCAGCGTTTGGACTAATTGCTTGGGCCTCGATGACCTCATAGGTCTCAAGAAAATTGTCCAGCACCTTTTGGAACTGGCTCCCACAGGTTGAGTGTCCACGCCATTCTTGCACAAGCTTGGCAGGCATGAACAGCTTGCCATCCCGAATGACCTGTGGTGAACCAATGAATATCAAAAGTTGGCAACTGGATTGGTAAGGAAGGATTCAATGAATGCTGCTTTATGCTTCTGGTTACTACCCAAAATTGTCTATTGAGTCTATTTGTTTTAAGCCATACTGTTGTACTTGGTGATGGCCTGGGCCTAAAAATGTTGTCACTAAAAGAAAACAATTCTGATCAATGTCCAAAAAACCAAGCAGTTGAGACGAGGGTTCTGGGGCAAGGCCTCCAGCAAATCATCGGGGACAGACGCCTCAATTTTCTCTCCGTTGGGGAGCGCGGTGCCAGCAAGAAACTTGTCAGCCATATCATTCTTGATCCACTGCTCCACATAGCTGGCTTCATTTTGGTCTTCAGCCAACCCGAAGTAAAAGACATGAGGCGTGCTAGCCCTCATCTTGCAAAATGCCTGCAGCATGTCGCCGGTCATGATGTGCAAATCTATCAGCAAAAGAGCGGGGCCAATGGTTGAGTATGTGCTCCCTTTCAGCAAGCCATTGAGCAGCTCATGGCAACAATCGGCACCAATTTGTGAGTATTTTGAAGCACCTTTCACTCGGCTGGTGGTATCAGTAGACTCAGGCAAAGCATCGTCAGCCAAGTTTTCCACTTCTCGCGTATCTCGTTGGTGCAGCTGGGCCACCTCATTGGTTCGCTGAAGGCGCCGGAGCTCTGAATTCCAAAAAACGTTCTTCTGAACATCGAGGGGGGAAGCAAACACAAATTTGCCTGCGTACACCAGAGGTCGGAGGTCTCTGTTGTCCTGCCGGTTGCCAAACATTATGGCAAAGCCCCAATCCAGATTGTGATTCCCACCCATGAGCTGGTCATACAAGGCGCGTTCTTCCAAAAGGATGCGGCCCTTTTGGTAGCTGAACACTGGGTTGACTACAAGACCCACGCCTTGCATATTCTCAGCCAAGGCCCAGGTCATCACCTCAACACTGTTCTTCAAATGCACCGTGGAGAGGACACATGGGGCACTGGCATTGAGGTAGCAAATGTGTGGGATCTGGGTCGCATGCTCCAAGCCCATTTGGTTCATGATCACTTGGCGCCTAAAGTTCATGCATTCGCCGATGTTCTTCTCAACCTTCTTGTCCCAAGGCGCAATCCGACAGCAAGACTCGAAGAAGGTGTCAGCTGCGGCGAGGGCCTGCTGCCTCTTGTCAACCTTCCATTTCATTGCAGCATGATCACGATTAGCCATAGCTGTGGCTTTCTTGGCCTCCCATGTGGTGAAAACCTGAACATCATATTCAATTTGCTTCACCACCAAATCAAATTGTCCTTGTGTGATGGAGCTTTCCTCATGGTGGCTTCTCACCACTGGTCGGGAGATGACATCACACAACTTCTTCATGCTGGGCACATGGGTTCGAGGATCCAAGTCTTCTCTCCTTTCAAGGAGCAAACTATCTAGCTCAGTATCCACGTTGCAATCCCCTTCAGCCCAAGCCACACACCAATCCTGGAAAACCTGCTCAAACCTCAAAGGCACCAGGTTGCATAGTTCATTGGCTAAGTTGTAAGCCAAGGCAGCTTTCCTCGATGCATCCTCTACAACACTTGAATCGGGCCTGGAACGCATCTCCACCGATCGGGCCTTGAACTTTGCATGCAAGTAGCGGATTGCAAGCAACATGCTTTGGTCACTGGTTTTCAAACGGTTCACCCATTTCTTCGATTTGGCCGGGAAGGAAAACTTTGGGAAAAGCTTCTTGGTAGACAAGTTGTCATCCGACCAAAGAGCCTGGTCAGAACCCATTTCTGACACATGGCTCAAGATCAGCTGGAGGGCCTCCTGCCAGGGAGCCCTTGGGGAGAAAACATGTGAGATGGTAAGATCAAACAATTCAACACTTTGAAGCGCATCTTCCTGAATCTATATAAAAACATGAAGATCCAATCCAATAGAAACAAAATTACAATATAGAATAATAGTATGCCAATTTGCAGACTTTGAGCTAACAAATTGAGACACCCTCACTGCCCATCACCCAGTCCTCAGGGGCTTCTTCAAAGAGCAACTTCATGGCGGTCAAACGTTTCCCTTTGAATTGAAACTGTTGGGCAGACATAGAGTTCCACTGCCGGACAAAGACCATGTGATCTCGCACACTGCCCATGTTCATCAAGTTTTTCACCATCACAACGCATTCCAGTGTAGTGGTTGCTTTCCGAAGGGAAGACCGACAGCTGATCCTCATGTTGGTCAAAGCCTCTTCTACCCGTGAACTGACCTTCACACTGTGCATGTGAATGCGCCTCACCGAAGCATACAGAGCGCTGAGGTCTGCCCAAGCATCGAACTTCATCACCATCAAGCGGTGCAGCAAAAACAACAAAGATGAAGCACGAGCCATACCCTTCAGGTATCCCAAACTAAAGCAAGGCAAAGGTTCTGTAACTCCATCATGCCACAAAGACACTGGACGTCGGGAGTCTTCAACTAGCATGTTCTCCAACACCAGCAGCGGCCCAGTGTCCGGTGTTGTGGTGAGGAAACCTTCCAGTAAGAACTGCTCACACAAAGCAAGACATTGCGCTTGGCCTGGAGGAGGCTTCAGAGAACATTTCTCAGAGAACCCCAAACTGGCTACATGGCACAAGAACGGAGGGGTTGAACTGGCTTCAGACTCCTGAATCAATGGCAATCCTTTGGTGTGATGATACAGACATGAATCTTCTTCCGGAAAGGTTGTCCACAACCACTCCCCGAACTCCAACAAGTCCACATCGGCCAGGTACTGGGCGGGGCCACCGGCTCTGGTGAGCACTGAAGACAAGTCCTCCATCACTCTATCCTTCACACGGTTGTTCCAGGTGCTTGGCATATCTGGACCTGCTGCTGCTTCAGCCTCATGGCTTGGAGCTATGAGCCATTCATCCAAGGTGGTGGCATCCATCTTGGTCTCTCCAACTTCATGGTCAGCTATCATCGTGTTTCAAGCTTGGCAAGCCTCGGCCTGGCAGCCTCCAGAAGAGGCACGCCAGTCCAAAGGCAGCCTGGCCTTCACACCGAAGATGGCTCCAAATGAATCTTGAACCCTGCCATAGGAAAACGGCCGCGGATGAGTGAGACTGGGTTTGTGAAAACAAAGCTCCACCAGTGACTGCAAAACAAAAGAATATAAATTTCCAAAGGTCCAAAAATTTCTGAAATTGTTTAAGCAAGAATCCGGCCCATGTCCCTACTGTAGAATTTCAACCGGAGATGGGCTGGTTTCATTTGAAACCGGCCTATGTTCCATTGAAGACAGAAGATCTGCCTAAAAGGGAATTGGAAATACAACTGTTGATTTGGCTGGGAAGTGCAAAACACAGTCGAGATAGGCTGGTTTCAATTGAAACCAGCCCATCTCACAATCAAAATTTTAAGTAGTGAGATGGGCATTTTTCAATCAACCTTAAACATTTCCAATGCAAACAGAATGCTCGCAAATTTTTTGCAGTACCGTTTAGGGTTTAGGGTTTCACTCTGCGACCGCTTCTGTTTTTTCCCAAGATGCTCCTAACCAGATCATCCCTGAAGTAAGATGGAACCCCCAAGTTCCAGCTTGAGAAACGGTGACACTGTGATGTATCACATAGCTGCTGGCCACACAAACCTGGAAGTCAATCAAAAAGTGAAAAATACACCTAAAACAACATCAATGTCCAGAAAAAAACATCGGGCGTTAGTCAGAAATATTTTGGTTCACTTCTGCTGCATGGCCTTAGCTAGAAGGGACACCAGCGGTGGTGGGTACTTTTGGCACCACTTCGACATTGAAAAGCCAAGTTCCGAGCCCTCTATGGGCCTGTGAGTGTGGTTGCCTGGGCACTGCCTCTGGTTCAATTGATCAGCCAACCACTTGTCATTGGTTAAAATAGTGGTTCTTTTTTTTACTGGCTGTCCTGCTGGTGAAACCATGCCACAGGCACACATATCGAAAGTTGCTGTGAATACATTTGGATGCCGCTGGACCTCTTGGACTTCAGGTAAGCCCCAAGAGGACGCCTTCCAAGGATGTTCATACATGAAGCGGCGTTTGCCGCGCAGCTGCACTTTGGCGCAAGACATGCTATGGCAAACATATTGCACTGCCTGCTGCCAACGACGATCAAAATCACTAGCGCTCATCCTGTGGTAGTTGAACAATCTCATGAGCTCGCTGAACATCGTGCATGGAGGTGATAGGTACAAAAACCAAATGCATCCAGAACGAAGCATCTTCAAAGTCAGCGCTCTCAATTCCGCAATGTCGAAGTTCCAGTGATTCAAAACGTCAAAACTGAAGCAACCCAAAGGGGATGCAGCAACTTCTGGCGTTGCTTTGGGAACTACTCGTGGCACAGAGTATAACTCCATGGCCAAGTTGGCCAAGTGTTTCTTTTCATGGTTTTCTGCCTTCAATGTAATCAGCCATTTCTTCATCTCCGCTGGACCAGGCACATGGTGGTCAGTTTTTTCCAAAAGTCCCAACTCACTTTCGGATACTGAAGACAAAGAACAATGGTCTGAAAATTCCATCTCTTCATCGGAAACTGGAGGCAAAGATGGCTCACCATTTGAACCAGCGGTATCTACATGCACAGTCTGGCACTGGGCAAGCTCAGAACTGGTGGCCACCGAATCGGGCAAAGAATCTGTGCTTACTGCGGAAGGCAAGCTTGGTAAGCTTTCATCGCTTTTCATCGAACCCATGGCAACTCAGAACCATGAAAAATCTAGATGCCAGTCATACTCAGTAGTAATTATCAAAGTGCGCATGTTACTATTAATATGTCCCATAGATGAAACAGGTGAAACTGGCAACATTTCCACTTTGAAATGGTTTGGGCCAGGTGGTCTGGCCCCTCAAGTCCAGCAACTCTTAAAAACCCATGACTTGAGGGGTGCAGATTCCATGATCCTACCCCAGTGGATTTTTTAGATGAAACCCTTCAGTGGTTAGGGAAGGACATGGCTTCAAAACAGAATAATACCACAACCTTATTACATAGCTTTGCACCAACGCTCCAAAAAGGGACCATCAAAGGTTTTGGGTCAAGTCGCCCTACAGGGGGTCCACAAAAACTCTGAGGGGCCACTAACCCAAATAGCCCAATAGTGCAGGACCTACAGCCAGAGGGCAGTGTGTTCTAGCCAGTATATGAAGACTACCACATGAAGCGCCGGTCATTACAGGCTCTAAGTTTCAAAGCCATTATACAAAAGATGCCTGCCAACAAGGGTAAAATTGGGCCAATAAGGACTTAGAACCATGGCGCTCTTTGGGCAACCAATGATTATACATGTTTTAACGTCTAATAGATGTTAGGTTTTTTGTTGCTGTTTTTTTTGTGTATTGATATTTGAGCTATGTGGTTATTGTTGGCTGTGGCTTGGCGGTGAGAAAGTCCAGGTGTGATAGTGAAACGAATGGATATTTAGTTTAGTATTCAGTATTCTCTTAAAATGATGAAGCCCAAGTGAGAAGGTGGGAGATTGGCCACGAAGGCTTGCTGAGAGAAAAACGGTTTGGCGAAGTTGATTCATAGTGGTGTGTCAAGTGATTGAAACCAAATGTCTGCTTGTTTTGGAAAATGCTCATTGTTGCTGCAAAAATGTAAAAACACATTATAACTCTAAAACTGTGTTCATACCAATGTCCATGTATCCCAGTATGCTTGTGAAAAAGCTGATAGCTCATACAGCTTTGGAGTTTTGCATATTTCACTTCATTGAATTGTCTGACTGAGCCAGGCGTGGGACGATCAGAAAAGTTCCAATGCCAACCTGAAAAAATGCAGCTCACTGGATTGAAACACATGTTGACCCCAAACCTGAAAACGCACAGCAACATCTTCAAAACTGAAAAGCCAAAAGTTGAACACCGCTATGAATTGAGAAATGTGGAACTCTAATGGTCTCTATCATAAATCGCAACAAAAACCAGTCTGCTGCTTGCAGGTTTCAACTCGTCTCGCTTCAATCCACATTTTGTGGTTCCAATCTGTAGATCCACCCTTCAGGTGAACAGTGAAAACCATCTTGCCCCGCCTCGGCTTTGCCGCGGCAGAGTTGGCAACCAATCTTTGGAGTCTGTTTCTTCCTGCATTTGCTGCACCCAAAGCATTCGAAGCCTGGCAAGGCCCGGATTGCATCAGCTGAGCCAGGTGGTTTTTCCACAGCTGCAGCTGGGCGACGCATCTTTTTCACACCACCAGCCTTGGGCGATGGCTGTGATTTTGCCTCGGCTGATGCTGCTGCTTCTGATTTTGCCACAGCGGAGGGCGCAGCTGCAGCCGATGACGGTCTATCTGATACCTCTAAGTCTATCACATTTGCCAGGCCACCTGCTGGGAGGTCAGTACTTGAAGCGGGCCTTTTCATTTGGATGGGGCGTGCTGGAAGTGCGGGTCCAGCTGCTGGTCGCTTCATGGCCATCTTCTTGGCGCCCACTCGGATTGGGCGAGGTGGAGCATTCTCTGGTGGCGGCAAATCTTCGAGCAAAAGTGCAGGGCCAATCACTGGATCCAATCTGGGACTTTGGCTTTCAAAAGAAAAGACCCAGAACAAGTCAGGTGGCTTTGGCACCACACCAGCTTCATTGCGTTCACACAAGTCCAACAAGTAGCTTTGGCCTTCTAGCAAATTCCATGGTGGTTTGCCCACCAACTCGGCAGTCTTGCGGAACTCCTGTAGGGTGGTGGGCGCAAACTTGTTCAAGCTTGAAGGCGCCAAATTGTTCTTGGACAGTTTCTGGTAGACCTGGTATGGCATGATGACCTCTGGGGCCTGAGACATTTCTGGGGATGAAATGTATTGCTTCACCTGCATGCAAATATCCAATGGATTTTCTGGCCAAAGGGCCCACTCATCATGGTTGTTCTGAATCAGCTCTTGCTCCAAAATTTCTCGTCGAGAAAACCGCCAGAGGTGGTTCGCGTGCGGTTGGAGCTTGGTCGCGGTCAGACCTGAGAGCTGGCAACTTGTCTGCCCAGCAAACCACTGGCTGAAGCTCCAATGGTTGTCAAGCACATGCACTGACAAGCTGCTGCCCTGAGCAGGACGCATATGGGCCTGCAAGTAGCTTTGCAATTGGTCGATGCTTTGCAACTCATCACAGCGCTTTATCAAACTGGCCATGCTTGAAAACCGCTGATCCAGCTCATTATGAGTGTGCGATACTTGCAGAAACTCAACTTGCACCGAGGCGAAGTGCTTGCAGCTGAGATATGCACAAAACTGTGCAAAGTACTGGTTCTTGGCCTCTCTGGGGGTGTTGTCAACGGCCACGATGAGGTGGCAAGGCAAATCGTAGCTTGGATCTATTTCTTTCAATCGCTTCTTGGTCTCATCAAGCGCTTTAGCCAAAATTGTGCATTCCATAGATGAGCTTTTGGGCAGGTCCATGGGCAACAAATAGTATTGCTCTTCCACACCCCATATCACCACTCCAGTCACATGCACATTGGTTTTCCATGCTTTTCCATACTCAGATGCGCCTTGCAAACGCCTTGCACGGGGCATAGAAAATTTCTGTTGGTCCACGCCGTCGATCATGATCTTTACACAACCGGTGTGTTGGAAGTTTGGCTGGAAGTTTTTGAGGTCTGAGCATTTCAGGTTGCCTCGAGTGTTCACGGAACGGTCTGCCTTCACAGTCTCTAAGTGTAGCATTTTCTCCTGGTCAACAGCAAACCTTTCTGCTTCTGATGTTGAATTTGTTCTTTTCTCATCAAGGCCCAGGCAAACACTGCACTTATTGCCTGTAGTGGGACTTTTCAAAATCAAATGCCTTGCCCAAAATGTGTTGTACCCACGTTCCCAAGTGGTCCTGGAGACTTGTTCCGAGGGCGCAACATCTGAACAGTAAAATCTGAAGAAATCCAACAAAGTTGAGAAGTTGACATGCCGCCTGGGCGCCAAGACTTGGGCTGCACTTGAATGACCTTTGGTTGGCGTGATGTTCAGCGACAAACCATACAAAGGGTGCGAGGTGTCGCTGACAGTCTCGTGCACAATTGCTGGAGGTTGCTGTTCTGAATGTAGCGGCTCTTGGCGACCAAAGAAATACTGGTCTTCACTTCCGGGGAGAGCTAGAGGATCCGCTAATAATTGGTACACCTCCAAGAACCACAAGTTGGCCCGTTCCAATTGTGGAGTTGCTTTGCCTAATTTGGGACCAGGTTTTGGCAAGGTGATTTGACCGGCTCTGCAAAGTTTCAGCCAATGGTCCACAGTCTTGGGCGACACTCCCCGTTGATGCTCCCAAAATTTCCTGCACACACGTTCGGCTTGGAAGAAGAACTGCAAGCCTTTCTTCTGGTGATCTTCATCATTCTTGTTGTAGACTGCACGGAGAAGGTCAAACTTTCGTTGCTGGATTTCAGATGCTGTGCCTAGGTTCTGCTGCAGTGACTCTGCTTCTAAAGTCTCCTCGGCGAAGAGAGAGCTGCAATTCCTCTTGCAGCATTGCCAGCCTTTTTCCTCAGGCTCACCATCTGAGTTTATCGAAGGTGGTAGTGAAACTTCATCTTCTTCAGAATCAAGATCTGCGGTGGCAGCAGTGTTTCCTGCTGCAGCCTCACCTGAAGCGAGGGCGGCCACATCGGAATTGACCGACTCAGGAGGGCTGAGGCTGCAAGCATCCTCCTGGTCCAACTCTTCCCGAATGGGTTCCATGGGACTAAAAGTAAATGTTCAGAAACAGATCCTGATTTCGATCAGTTTTGCACTCGATAGTTCTAAGTTATTGCACTGGTACGAACTCAATTTATAGTTTTTTTCCGTCAGGTTCTTTGATTCTGTTGTGGTTGCTTCTCTTGTGTGTAAAAAAATCCTTGAGTCTGAAACCAAATAAGTCTACAGGTCCAAGAAATCTGTGGTGTGATTGAAGAAACACAAGGTGCCTGAAAAGGCCCAGCTGTCCAGCCACGGCCTGGCAGCCAGCTCTGAGGTTGGCACGTCAGCAATGGCAGCCAAGAAAGGATGGCACACCACCGCTGACAGCCAACCATGAGCTGGCACGCCTGACCATGGCAAAACTGCTGAGCGCCAAAAAACAGGTCAGCGTTTCGTCATGTCTGAAACACAAAAAAGTGTCACAAGACAAGAAGCCTCAAACTCGAATCACAGCTTATTATTTATCTCTTGCCCATTGTAGTAAACTCACCACAACTAATCAGATACAAATAACCATGCGTGGTTACCGGTAAGAAGAAACATTTTTTGACCATGGCCTCACCAAAAGGAAACCTAATAATAGCCAGTCAAACATTTCATTTGATATTGGGGAAACTTGAATCCTTAGTTTCTGATTCTGTAGCATATGAAATCACAGTCACATCTAAACGTTTCCCTCGACATTGCTTTCAAAAAGCCACATCGGCTAGAAAAAAGGAAAATGGCACAGCAGTTTTTGTTGGTGTTGGAAAAGGGCAACCTGTAACCTGAAAGAAAAAGGCAAAGTTCAAGGTCCTTTCAAAACAATCCATGTGAGGCAACCAACTGCAACGTGAGTCCGCATCAAGCGCAAAGAACCCAGCATCAAGTAAGCGCTGAACACACCCAGCCATAAGTGCAATGTACCCAGTGTTCGAAGCACACCAAGTGCAATATAACCAGTATGACAAGCACATCAAGTGCACAGCACTTGTGTTCCAGTTCCCTGCAGGTCCTCTCACACCACCACTTTTTGAACAACCATCTTAAAAAAACAAACTTCCATGTCTCAAGGGGAATCCATACAAGCCTTCGCGTTCCCCTCCCTGCTGCAACTGCGGATGCGCATTGAAGTCCCCGTATGGAGAGACCTGGCAATAGCCAGAAATCCCACAGTCGACCTGCCAGCAGAAGAAGACTCTGCCTCAGAAGACACCGGGTCGGCAGAACGGTCGCCTCGACTTGCTCTCCCAGTGCCGGTGGGAATGGTTGAAACGCAGGCAGACGAAGCAGACGAAGCCACAAAGGACGAGGCCATGAACGTTGAACCCAGCTATGCCTTTGCCAAGGGGCATGGAAGGTTTGGCATAGGCTACACTAGACTAGCAACGGCGCTTGGCAATTTCGAGCAAGGGGACATCGGAGCAGAAAGCGCAGTGGTAGCTCAATGGCTGACCTCCGGGCTAAGAATTGCCATGTCCCGCACAGGGTGGAACCTGATATCTACCCGTTTCAGCTTGACCAAGGTCCCTAGTTCTGTCCTCAGTGACTACTACCGCAAAGGATATCCTTTCACTCCGAAGATGGCAGATCGGCCTTACAACCAATATGGCACGATTCACTACTCCGAAGAGAAATGGGATCAGCTCTGTGGGTGGCTCACTGGGAACCCCACGTTCAGACTCCAACTCGCGAGCCATAAGCAGGCACTTAGAGACCACATGGGCTACAGTCAGGAAACCACCGATCCAAGTAACAAAGCCCGCCGTACTGACCCCCCTATGGAAGTGGGAAGTTCCTCGACTGCAGCAGGGTCTTCCTGGCACAGCAAGCCTCCCCCACCGCCTTCGCCCTCAGGGTGGTCCTACGGGTGGTGGCAGTAGTGTAGTCGTCATCAGGAGCCTTCCCACACAACAACTGCCTCCGGGCCGCTCAACCTCCGCCATGAGATGGGTGACCTTAGTCACCTTCTCTATTGTGGCCTAGTTGCCACTATGGCCTTGCAAAGGACACATCTCCTGTACCTCAGTTGTTTGGCTCAAGCAAACCAAGCACCTACATAGCAACGCCGCCCCCCCAAGATCGCTATGAGGTTAACCTCGAGTTGGTTACCGTAGCAGGCACGGAATATACGATGCAAGCAAACCTCTCCCATTATGAAGACGTGGCAGAGCTGGAAGACGATATTCTTTGCTTTCTACCTACAGTCTCTGACTTAGAGGTGTTTGGTTGTGAATTGGAATTGCTCGACCTTCGCAAGCAGCAACCTCTGTCAGAGGCATTCCGCACGGTGCTCCTGCAGCGGCCGCAACTGCAAATAGTAGTTCGTCCCTCGTGAAAGTTTGACACACAAACTCCTGACGGAAAATCAAAAGCTCTCGTGCTCAAAACACCTAGTCAGTCAAGTGTCTCAACGACCCGAGTCGAAAACGAAAGAAAAGCAGGCAAAAGACACGCACACTTTTCGCCGCACACTTGAGCCAAAGTGACGAACGTTCTCCAAGGTTCACAAATGTTCTCGGGACATTTGTGGACATGCAAAACCATACTCAAAACAGTTCTACGCTTCACAAAGGTTCTAAAAACAGTTGGAAACAACTAAGAGCATAGTCTAAACATCTTCGGGTGTTCTCGGACACCTCATACACAAACTACAAACATATGGAAACATTGAAAGGGATCTTTCAATGTCCTCAAAGGCTAACGAACGTAATTCAAACAAGCCAAAACTCTCCATGGCTTTCTTTGCGGTCTCTAAACAAGTGGTATGGAGTCTTCGCTCCTCAGTACTATAAATTCTCACACCCCCTTTCGAAGCTCACATGCCACTTTGGACAGTGGTCACTCGCTGTTCCAGTAAGCGCTTGCGCTCACAGCAGCTACACAAACCAAAAGAGGTGACTTTCTTGCCTCGCAAGTATTGGCATTGACGGTCAAGGTGGAATTTGGACCCAGTCGAGGTCACAAATACCTCAAGTACCTTGTTCACTGCATTCATCTTCATCCACTCGGAGGTTGCAGTGTTCTCAACACCACTCGGCCGGCCAGCAGCGCTCGAAGCAGCAGCACCTGTAGAAGCAGCAGCAGAGACTTTCTCTCTCAACAGCGGCTCTTGCTTCTCTGGCTTATCGGCCATCATCCTCTTCTGTCCCAAAAGGCTCTTCGCCATTCCAGCAGCGCCAAAAAGCTTCACAAGCAAACTCAGCGCGCCATACAACGCCAGCGCAGCAATGCAGCTGCCCTCAAACGACAACATGGCTTCCCGCGCGGACGCCCCACACACACAAACGGCTGCGGAAAAGTTCGGCGAAGAAAAGTTCTCCGAAAGGAAAGAAAAGATAGGAAGGGGCGACTCAAGGGTCATTTCGACATGAGCACGGCTTCCTGAAAAACAGTCTCACTGTTCAACTGATTTCAAGTCTCTCGAAGTAAGGTGGTCACACAGACCGAGACAAGATTCATGAAGTACCTTTGTCAAAAACCTGATCCAATTTCATCGACTCTCGACAGACTCTACAGTAAACAGTCTAGAAGGTGTGAACAATCACAGTTCAAAAGCTATTGAATTCCAGCGGCATCTCATGCACACGTATTTTCACATCGATCATCGGAAGCTTCATCCGCAAGTGTCATCAAGCTATCTGCGCAGCAACAAAAGCAAAGGCTCTCAGCCAGTCGGTTGCTCAGCTTGGGTTCTCACCTCAAGGATGCACAGATGCAAAAAACTCTTCACAAGAAAACGAGCAAATTTCATTGAGTACCTTTCAGTATCATGGTAATCAACTGCATTGAATGGTGCATGACTCTCATCGCAACGACATTGAAAGCGAGAGTTCAACCGCTGACTCAAAAACGAGTTGGAACTCTGAATCCTGAAAATTTTGCCAATTCGAAGTCCACTCTGGGTTTCCAATCCCATTGAACAAGCATGACATTCACTCTGATATGCCATTCCGTGCTTTTCGAAGAAATTCTGAAGATCTCGACTCTTCCAGTATTGATTGCTTCTCGGCAGTTCGAACGAAACAGTGACAGACACTCCATCAGATGACTTGATCTCATCAAGATACTTTCCAGATGACTTCAACAGATAGAAGAACTCTTTCTCGTGCTTCTCATTCCTTCCCCAAAAATTCAAGAGAGGGGATCCGCCTTTGCAAGGAAGAGAGATGTGCACGAGACATGCCACCTGAGATCCATGCGGGCATCGACTGAATCCATCACGGAGCAGGGTCAGCACCTTATTGCGAACTCCGATCTCCTGGAGGTTTGCATGGATTCCTATGTATCGAACATAGTCAACTTCTCGACAAGATCTTGCAATGACTGACTCTTTGCCACAAGCTACTTCTAGCACAGTATATCGAGGGTACCTGAGTTGATCCGACTCTCGGATGACTGAAACGGCTGAGTCACACTCAAAAGTCACTCTTGACAACGTTTCGTTTGAACATCTTAGCATCACACTTCGCGGGGGCATTGAGGCCAACAGCGAAAAGATGGTCACATTCTGCTCAGCTGTCAACACTCCAGTACCATGGCATGCGATGCAGCATTGAACCGGTCTGGATGTCCCTGAACTGGCCACTGAACTCCCAGTTTGGCCCATTGGTGTCGAAGTATGTTGAGATGCTAATCCCATGATCCTTGTGATGTCGCTGGTCGAACCGATCGGCGATTCCACTGAAGCTGGTGCTCCCCAATCAATGAGCGGCCTCGCCGGTGAAGACTTCGGCAAAACAGGCGCCACCGTTGGAGACTTGGGTACCTCAGCTGGTCCCGTCGCAGGGAATCCGATCTCAGTTGGAGGAGGCGGTGGTTCCTGATGAGCTGTAGGCGGGCTGTCCAACGGCGGTGGAGGAGGCTTTGGACTCACCTTCGGTGACACACTCTCCTCAACAGTCTGCTCTGGCAATCCCTCAGGGTGCTTCATGGGCGACGGATCCTTTGTCCGCTCTACCCCACTTGGCTTCGGCTCTGCCGGAGTTGCAGCATCGACCAGAGTTGGGCTAACTGATCGAAAGGCTTCACTCGGAGTCTTTGGAGCCATCTTTGGAGGGGTCTTGGGAGGTTCAATCCCAATTGCCTTCGGAGCAGGCGCTGGTGCCTTTGCAGCCTCACTCTTCGGAGCCTCACTCGCAGATGTTGCCTTTGCAACTTCCTTTGCAGGAGTCTTGGGCTTCTCAGCTGGCTTCTTCGGAGGAGTCTTCGGAGCAACTGGCATCGCCTTCTTCTTCGGCGGAGGTGGCATGGGTCCCTTCGGTGGTGTTTTCGGTGGTGGAACCGGAGGAGGGCGCTTTGGTGCCGCTTCGCTTGGTCGCGCTCGGCTTTTGCGGGGGTCTTCCGCTAGCGGCCGCATATAGCTTGGCCGATCGCGGACCTCCTTCGTGAAGGGCCGCATCTCCACCCTTTTGCGCTTCCTGCGCAGCTCCTCTTTGAGATCACCGGTCTCCTCCTCCTGAGGCCATACCTCATCCGATGTCTCATAGCCCTGCTTCCTCTGGGGCTCTTCGTTCTTCCTCTTCTTCAGCAACAGTCGCAGCCGCTCCTCGGCTGACATACCTGGAGCTGTTGGGATCGGCAGTGCATACTTGGGCGCAACAGGGGTGTAGCCAACCTGCGACACACTGTCGCCTGGGCTGATGGTTCCCCAGTGCGGATGAGTCAGACTGCGGCAGTTACAGTTGCCTTCGAGGTCACCACAGGAGCCGGAGCAGCAAAGGTACAGAGTTTTCAACTTGAATGTTGCATTGGGAATGTTTCCCACAATATCATTTCGACAGGACAGCTTGTGAAGAAGGGCTGGACAGTGGTTCAGTCTCCCGATGAGATGTACCTCTACCATGCAGAGTCCCAGACCATGATCACAGAGGTGACTTTGTGGGGCGGATGCCCGTGGATGCGTTCGCGTCGTCCCACCGCCACCAAAGCGATCAAGGATCAGCCAAGCAAGACTATTCCTATGGATGTGGATGTAGGAGGAGCTCCTATGGACGTCTCAGGTCTGAAAGTGAGCGCTGTGAACTTGGATCAGTCTCAGGCGGAGCGCAGGAGACAGCATGTTCTCAAGGGACACTTCCCGTATGATCCTCATTGCCTTGAGTGTCAGCAGGGTCGTGGCGTGTCACGCGCCCCACGCAGGCCTATGCGCGAGAGAGTGCTCGAGATCCAGGTGGACTTCTTCTTCCTAGGTACCCACAAACTTGTTTTGTTCCGCCAAGTGATGACAGGCCTTCTTGGCGTCACTGCTGTGAGCGAGGACATTCGTGTGACCGGCAGCCACATCAGGCAGATCTTGACCGAGTTCTCCCTCGTTGGTGGTGAAGGGCCGCCAATCGACTTCAGGACTGATGCAGCACCAGATGTGACAGCTTTGATCCAACGCAGTGGAATACCAAGAGAGTACACTGTCACTCGTGCTGGTCCCCAGAATCACGACTCAGTCGGCTCTGTTGAGCGCGGCGTGGGAGAAGTGAAGGAGGGAATTGCAACAATCCGATTGGAACTTGCAAAGGAGAACTGTGATCTGCAAGACAGCCTTGCAGGTTGGGAAGCATGTGCCAGGTATGTCGTCGCCATGCACAACCTCCACGGCAAGGTGGAGAACACAGGCAAGACTGGACGCGAGGTACTTCGTGACTCTGTTGAGGCAAGCCGCGTTTCAGCTATGTTCTGTAGCCACGTGCTGGCAGAAACTCCGGAGAGTGTACCAAGTGTGGGCCGCTTTGTGAGTGCAGGCTACCTTTACCCTGTCAGGAATTCTTTTTCTCATTTCGTTGTCGCCAAGATTGAAGATGATTTGAAATATTTCCAAGCGAAGAGTTTGAAATTTGTCTTTCCCATCACCTACCCCATGGATTTGGTAGGTCGTTTTCTCAGGAGGACCGGTTCTGAACCGCCTCCAGGCCCAATCGAAGACCAATCGCCAGTGGAGATCATCCCTGAGGACTTTGCAAAGTTGCCGGACAGCATCCCACCTCCACGTCATTGGTTGGACAAGTTTGGCAACACGGATGACTGCACTGCCTGCGCAACCCGCAAAGGCAAGCACTCTGTCAAGTGCTATGAGCGTTATCGCAACTGGTTGAGGCGAGGTGATGAGAAGAAGCAAGAAGACAAGAAACCTCCCGTTCCAGCACCAGGTGCAGATGAAGAAGTTCGTGACTTAGTTCCTCAGGAACCTCAAGAACCTCAGGAACTACCGCCAGTTAAGGCCAAGGAAGTTGCTGTGATCCCAGGTTTGCCAAAGGGAATGGCTCCTACAAGGGGCTGTCCATCTTGTGACAGTGGCATGGTGGCACCTGGAATTCGCCACAGTGCAAAGTGCAAGAAGAGCCAGGCACAGTTCCTTGAAGCCAGTTCGATGCATGTTGAGAAGGCAACTTCGTACCGTGACCCTCCAAAGGCAGTCGAAGATGAACTGGCAAACTATGCGGCTGAGATGGACTATGCGCCCAGTGACCTTGAGAAGGATCACGACGTTCCAAGGGCGCGTTCATGAATGCCTGACTCACGTCAATGGCAAACAAGCCCATCGGGGGACAACCCCAGGCTCCACAAGCCATACCTAGGAGCACACGCAGTGACTCCACTGAGGGCGTTGGGCTGCTGATGCCCTGGGCCCTGGCGGTTGCAGCGCCACGCGCTATATCTTTCACAACCATGCGGGCTCTCACTCCCTCGTCAGCCTCCGGTTTTTCGCCCGTTACCCATCGACAGGGTATAGGCCGGGTGCTGAATTCTGCACAAAACCTTTCCATTTCCTTCTGCGTGAGGACGTTTCCTGCTCGAACTCCTGTGAGTCCCTCGATCTCCTTGACCATGGCTCGGAAGGTACCTGAAGGACTCAACTCCACAAGAGTGGTGTCGGAGACAGCACCTGACGGTTTCCAAACTCGGACTGGGGTGCCGCACAGGTTCACCCTCTGGTACTCACCAGGTCCGTCCCAGTCGAAACGAATGGAGCAAACGAAACTCCCATCCATTTCCAACATTGAGTCCACCATCTCGGAGTCTTCAAGGAGGTCGCCAGACATCTCAATGTCTTCAGGCTCATCCATGGGAAAAGCACCATGTTGTAGTCCGGCTTCCCACTTCCGTTTCCAGGGACAATGACGCCAATGAACCAGTCTACCTTGAGGCCAAGAAAGGCTTGAATGGACTCAGAGTGGGTTCGCTCGCATGGGCATCCTTCTTTGCTCGCATCGTTCGCGAGGCAGGTCTTGAGTCCAGCGTCACTGAGCCTTGCCTCTATGCCGGTTCAGTTGGTGGAGCACCAGTTGTTCTGATCTGCTATGTTGATGACGTTCTCGTTGCTACTCCAAAGGAGGCATCCTACAAGATCGTGTTTGATCTGCTTGCGAAGCATGTGAAGATCCGAGAGACTGGAAGAACCCACTCGCATCTGCGAAGAATGGCTCGCTGCGTTTTCTTGGCCGGACAATCTCAAGGAAGGCAGGTGACGCTGCTTTGTACTTGTCTGTTGACCCTGACTACATGGATGAGTGTTTCCGTGAGTTCGGAATCGAGAAAGGGAGCACCACGTTCCCTGACATCCGGCCAGCCATCGAGGAGACGATTGAGCAGGAACCCATTAGTGCCGAGGCGCATGCACGGTTCAGGAGAATCCTGGGTCGTCTGTCGTGGATGCGCCAAACCAGGTTGGATTTGTTGGTCCTTGTCGGTTTGCTCTCCACGGGCCAGGCATCTCCAAAGCCAGGCCATGAAAAGGCACTTCGAATGGTTCTCAGGTACTTGATCGCCGACATGAAGGTTGGACAGCGCTTTCCAACCGAGGGTGAGCTTCCCGACTATGCAGAGACGCTGCTGGTCTACACTGGTGCAGGCTTTGCTCCCATGCGGAGTACGAACCGCCGCAGCATCACTGGTGTGTGTCTTGTGTACCGTGGTGTGCTGTTGAAAGCGTTCAGCCGGCATCAGGGATCGGTGACCTTGAGTTCGTGCGAGGCAGAGCTTTCCGCAGGCCAAGAAGGCATCCAGGAAGGACTTGGTTTGTCCAGGACTGTCTTTCAGGTCCTCAAGGCGTTAGGTCTTGTGCAAGTCACCTCCCTTTGTTTGGCATGGCTCACAGATTCCCTGAGTGGGAAGATGATCCTCGAGGCTTCTGATTTGCAGCGCCGTTCGCGCCATGTGGAGATTCGGATTTGTTGGCTTCGCGAGCTCATGGCTAAAGGAATCCTCGAATGTGCGCATGTCCCCGGTACTGAGAACCCAGCGGATGCTTTGACAAAGTGTTTGGCGTTGGCAACCTTCCTGAAGCATCGCGCGCTGTTAGGTTTTGTGCCCTTGCGAACTGCTGCGGTGAGCAGCATCGTCGACACATCCTTTCAAGGGTTTCTCCATACGCTTGTGTTTAGGCAACGCTGCCTGTGTGGTGATCATCTTGAAAGGGGGCAGCAGCACGATGTTGGGAGTCAACATGTCCACAATCTTGTTGAGAGTCAACATGTCAAAGTACTGCTAGCTTTGAGAAAGCCTTTGTTTTCAGTATGGACTTTTTGGACTTCATGGATTTCATGGATTTGTTGGATTTCACACATGTTTTCAGTCATGTTCAGTTTTTGGACTTGCTTGCAAGAGCTGAGAGTCTGCTTTGCACTGTTCCGCAGCTGTTTCGAACTATGTGTTCCTCCTGCAGCTGTTCTGGACCACGAGGTGGCTCAACTCGCCGCTCAGGTACCTAGGTACGCGCTTCCGGAACCCGCAGAGATGGATGGAGAGGATGACCTTCGTTCGGAAGCGACCACTCGTGTGGATTGGACGACCGGCAAGCCTTTGAGGAAGGCCAGTCCAGCTGCTGAACCTGCAACGGTTCCCGCAGAGCCTGTCATGGCTGCAGAGCCTGTGTTGGCTCCAGTCGCCGAGGTACCTACCGTTCCAGCTGTTGAAGCGTCTGCGATTCCAGCAACTGAGGCACCTTGACCGGTGAGGTCCAGCCAAAGGCTCCAGCTGAGGCAGGCACTGCAGAAGCTGGATCACTGTGTGGCGTTTCAGCTACCCCTTCACGCTCCAAGAAGAGTTCCGTTGCTTCCAAGCCGTCTCGAGTGACGAGGATCAAGCTGCTCAAGAGCTTGCGTCGGACTTTGTTTGGTCCAAATGCCGAGGTGAAGCGAGCTCCAAAGCGTCTTGCAAAGAAGCGCAAGGCGAAGAGTGTGAAAGATGAGGATGAAGAGTCGGATGGAGTACCTCCACGTCCGAAAGCCAAGGCGAAGGCAAAGGTGAAGAGCAAGGCAATGCCGCGTCCTCGTGGCACAGTGCGTGGCTTCTTCGATGCTCGTCGCGGCCGAAGGGTGGAGGTCCCCTTGCGTGGCCCCAATGAGGCGCCCAAGCCAAGGATGATTCGGGCCTTCAGTGGCTTCAGTTTTCGGCCAGTCAACAACCTGAAGTGCAGGATCTGTGGCAACTATGGCCATGTGGCAGCTGCGTGCATCCAGGGACAAAGGTCAGTGAGTTTGACCACTGGGAAGATCCAATTGAGTCAGCGGATCGATCCAAAGAGCGATGAGGACCTTCGAGGTGATGCATTGCCCAACTATGGATTTGAGAATCCTTTGAGCTCACAGATCAGATTAGCGGCGAAGTATTCCACGCTGCCAACACCTGTCTTTCCACCCTTGTACTTGTAGTTCTGGCAGAAGTTCTCGGACAAGACAGACACCGCTGCACCACTGTCCAACAACCACCAGCTCCAGTCCGTCTCCTGGAAAGAACAGATCAAGGGCATCATCACGCCTCCTTCAGGCGTATCAGCCCAATCTTCGGGCCACTCCTGAGCCTGCCACTCACCTTCCTCCTCCTCAGCCACCTCGCCTTCAGCGAGTTCATGCATCTTGCCTTTCTTGCCTCCTTTGCCAGATCCTTTCCCTTTGCTCTTAGGATTCGCCCTGGACTTCGGGGAGGTCTTGGGACTCGGCTTGCCTTTCGCACTCGGCGATTTCTTGCAATTCGCACCGATGTGCCCACTGTCTCCGCACTTGAAACACCTCACCTTGCTCATGTCGGTCGAGCAATTCTTGGCAAAGTGGCCAGCTTTCCCGCACTGTCGGCACCTGTCTCCTCCCTTCATCGCTGCACTCACAGGCAACTGTTCCTCATCTTCCTCCCAGTCATCCCAGTCCTGGTACTCATACCATTCGTAGACATCGGGATCAACAGCCACTTCGTGGACATGTCGTGCCTGAGAACCTGGTCCAAGCTCCATGAACAACCTCTGTTGCCCTTCATACCGCAAAGCCGCGGCCCTGAGCGACGGAAAACTCTCATCCGAAGCGTGGAGCATGACGTAGTCCCTTGCACCTGTAGGAAGGGAACGCAGCAGAATGAGGGTAAGGTCTGCCGATTGGATCTCAAGGCCGTCCCTTGAGTGCGAAGTTGGTAAGGTTTCAACCAACTTGCGGTACCTGGAAAGCTCGACGTCCAGTTTCCTAACGATGTCGCTCACGGCGGTTGCGTTCGATTCACCTCGAAACGACTTCTTGAGCACCTCGGCTCTGAAGAAAGAAGCCTCCGCCCGTGAACGCAAAGCCATAAGAATCCTTTAAGATAAAATGTGTGAAAATCATAAATTTTATGAAAACAAATAAATTTTAAAAAATGACAAATTTTATTTTTCTGATAATAAAAATTTATTATTTTGGAAATAAACATTTTATTTATTGATAATAAAATTTTATTTTCCAAAAAATAAAATAAAAGATGTTTCCAATAATAAAGCTTGTTTGGAATAATAAACTAATCTTGCGAGTATACACGACCACCACCACCAACGCCACCACCACCAACTACAACATTGCCAGTGGGTTCGTGAGCTTCCTCACTTTCGACAGGACATCGTGGCATATTGCCACACTGCTTGCGATGGCCTAGCTGAGCCGTGCATAGATCTCTCAAAACTGTCAAGAAAAGCTAGTATACTACATTTCCAACGCGCTCAGAATCTCTCTCAAACTCTCACGCGCAACTCTCTCAAAACCCACAATTAAGTCTCTCAAACCTAGCTTATGCGCAAGTCTCGAACAGGCCTGGGGGTGCCTGTGGCACAGCAGGAGGTGGTGCAGCTGCTTCGGGTTTCTTGAAATGTCTGCGTTGAAAGTTTGAGGGTTTCGAGGGTTTGGAGAGTTTCTGGTTCTGGAATTTTTTGGGATTGAAAGTTTGAGGGTTCTGAATGGAGAGTTTTAGTTTTGGGATTGAGAGTAATTATTTGAGGGGCTGACTGGCTCCTGAAAAGGATGAGGATTCACCCTGTCAAACGAAGGTTCAGTCTCTCAAAACACTCAGACTTAACTCTCCAAACAAATCGAACAACGTCTTCCTATTGACAACCTTGCTAGTAGGGGTTCCTTGAAATTTCCTCAAAATTTAAACCCCGAAAGCTCAAAAAACCAGAAACTCAAAAAACCCCTAAGCGAAAGTCAGTGGGCACCTCCTCCAACACTTGCTCCAGACCCATATATGGCTGCGGCATTAAGAAAACACTCGGAACTCTCAACTAACCTATAACAACGTATATGCTTCGATCCTCACCACACCATGGACCGTCCCCATGAGCCCATTTGGCACGCATAAAAATACACAGTTTTTCCACCCACCATATGCGTCAACCGATCTTGTCGATGATTGACCAGCGGCTCGGCATTCTGATTCGATCGTGCTCATATATGTCTACAGGTGCCCTCCTGACGCTGTTGCTGGAAGGTCACCTGCAAACTCTATTTGGAAGGAAGACTCTGCTTCGCGGCTGTTTGGCATCTAGATCTGCCAATTGGCTGTTTGGCATCTAGATAACCCTGACTCGGGCGTTTAAGCCCAAGGTTGTTGTCCAACAGTTTTGCCATAAAACAACTGCATTTTGCCTGCCATCCACCACTGTCACCCTTCCAAAATCCATCTCATAACCCGCCTCGGACTTCTGAGGCCCAGGTTTGCATCAAACAACCTCACCAGCGCCATTGTGTTTTCTCGTTGCCCGGAGGGTGTGCCGCGACCAACCTGTTATTTTTGACAACTTGTCATTCACAACTTTCATTTTTCCAAAGTCTGACGTATCTTCTGGCCAAGTTCCTTTGAACCTTCAAGTCCATGTCGTCATGTCGCCCCGGATTTGTTTGAAACCGTTCTGCATCCCAAAAGGGTTGAACTGAGAAGCTCTATTCACCTCAAAGATCCTCAGAATCCTTTTGAACTCCCTTCATCTGAAGAGTGTTTGATCCAAAACAAAACGAAGCAAATATAGGCAATTCTTGATGCAAAAGGCTGGGGTAAAAGGCTACGCTGCTGATTGAGCTGCGAAGGCAATCTGCAAGTCAAAAAGTCGGCGCAAAAAGGATGAACGCATCAAATGAAATGGAGAGAGGGAATCGTCACGGGCAGATTCCTACAATTGGCCTGATTCACATGGTTTTACTTCTCACTCCTTCTCTTGCTAGTCAATCTATTCTTTGCGCGGGTAGCTTCTCAAAACCTGTGAATATGTCTACGCTGCTCGTTTTGCTGCATTTCCATATGAACGTGTAGCTCTCGAGGCGATCACCCTGCAAAGCCTAAACCTCAAACACCCTTGCTCCAACTGAAGGTCAATGAACTTCAGATCAGTTTTCCTTATTTAAATCCTATCTTGCGACAAACACCTGTTTTTGATTAGAGTCCTACATTTGGGTGCCTACAAAACGTTAAGAACAATCACAACTCTTCACACTGGCCTGGACACTTTGTCAAAACCACAAGGCCACCTTGATGCCACGATCGCTTGAACCATTTCATCTCACATTTGTTGAACATATTCTGCAGCCCAATATCCACTTCTCACCCGGCTCCAAATAGTCAACATCCTTTTCATCGATCCCACTTTCCTGTACTTAATCAGTCTGAAGTAGTTGTTTTTTCCCTTCTTGGCTTGCTTGGTCATTTGCATCGTTGGTTCGTCGCTCTGCTTTTCCCGGTACATTGATTGTCCTCTCTTGCTTTCTGTTTTTCCCGGTACATTGATTGTCCTCTCTTGCTTTTATCTCTTTGCTGTCTCCTTAACAAGATTGCCCCAGTCTTGCAGGCGTTGTTCTATTGCTCCAGTAGGTTGCCAAATTTCTTACCTAGGTTGATTATATCTTATTTAATCTTCAATCAATGTATATACTATTCCAACTGTATTGCGAGGACTGGTATTGCAAACCAAGCAAGGTGCATTTTAAACAATTGGTTCAGAACTAAACAAAAACAAACGCACTTCGCCTTTACACAAACATCCTTTTGAAAGAAAATGACTCCTTTCAATGGACGAGACCTTTGCAACAAGGTGTTTGGAATGATGAACTTACTTATTATACAAATGTTGAGGAAAAATGTATAGACTCATTTTTTGCACGAGAGACTTGCGCAAAGGAGGGCAGCTGTACGAAGAAGTCTTCTGGATAAACTTTAACCACGTTTCCTTGCGTTGCCGCTGTAGTTTCTCACCCTTGATCGCACTCTAACTTGACAAACTTATGTGGCCCAAAGCTGCTGAGATGACTCAAGCTCCTTGTATTCAATTCCTTCGCCTTGGCGTCTTTTGTAACTTGCCTGGTCTTAAACCCTAGTTGTGGAAGTTTCCTCTCGCTTTCTCATGGGGTGTTCTCCCAAGTGTCGTAAGAAGGTTGACTTCTATTCGCATTCTGAAGTAGTTTGTAAAACACTCTCGTCGCGAAGCGATGTTCTTTAAATGCTATTCTAATCACGCTCTAACTAGACAAACTGACATTGGATGAACACATGGGCCTCAGAAGTCCCAGGCCCGGTTATGACCAGGTGCCTCCAAATATCTAGGATGTGGCCCAACGTCCACCACAGTTGTGCTCCAAGCACTTTGCTCAGAGTCTCAAACTCTTAAAACTCTCAAAGCCCTCACACTGACAACAGAAGTCTCTGAAAAAGTTTCAAGTCCGCGCAGGCGCTCAAACACTGTAACTCTCCAAGCTCTCAAAACTTCCCTCTCAAACTCAAAACTCTTAAAACTCTCACTGTAACTCTCCAAGCTCTCAAAACGTCCCTCTCAAACTCTCAAAGCCCTCACACTGACAAAAGGAGTTCCTCAAACTTTCAAAAATGTGAGCAGGCTCAACCCTGTCAATATTATATATCTGTTCTGCCAATTGCCTTGCCACAAGCTTTCCAGAGACCAGGCGAGCGCTTTCCAATACTCTTTGACGGTTTGCTGCTTTGCCACCATATGGCTCCATATCAAGCTGACAACGAAGTTCTCAAACTTGCTGTCAACAGCCTCCAGTTTCACAACTGTCACACAATTAGATTAGTTAGAAAGAAAAACACTAGAGGCTTCGTGTTTCACTGCAAGGCGCGTTTGTGCAAAGCAAGGACCGCCACGAAACAATTGCCACGGATCTGCTCTTGTCTTGCTTGGAGGTTGAGAGTTTGGAGAGCCTTTTTCGTTTGAAGGTCTGAGAGTTTTGAGTGTTGAGAATAGAGTGTTAGGGGTTGAGACTGGAGGTTTAAGAGTTTTGAGAGGGACTATCCGAGCAAAACTTCAATGTGAAAAGTTCAATGCATTGAACTTTCATAACAAAACTTCAAAGTGAAAAGTTCAATGCATTGAAGTTTCACATCAAAACTTCAATGTAAAAGTTCAATGCATTGAAGTTTCATATCAAAACTTCAATGTAAAAGTTCAATGCATTGAAGTTTCGTATCAAAAGTTCAATGCATTGAACTTTTACATTGAAGTTTTGATATGAAACTTCAATGCATTGAACTTTTACATTGAAGTTTTGATGTGAAACTTCAATGCATTGAACTTTTCATATTGAAGTTTTGTTATGAAACTTCAATGCATTGAACTTTTGACATTGAAGTTTTGACATGAAACTTTTTTCTTCACACTGGTTTAGCATTGAACTTTAAATAAGAATGTGCAGCGTTTAGTTCAATAAAGAACTACACAAAGAAATTAAGAGGAACCCACCCTAAACCCTAAACTCAAGGGACCCACCCTAAACCCCAAACTTTAGATAAAAAAATGGGTAGCATTTAGTTACATGAATTGAAGAGGAACCCACCCTAAACCCTAAACTCAAGGAACCCACCCTAAACCCCAAACTTTTAGATAAAAACTGGCAGCGCTTAGTTACAAAAAGAATTACAGAAATAAACTAAGAGGAACAAACTTTAAATAACAAAATGGGCAGCATTTAGTTACATAAAGAGTTGAATAGGAACCCACCCTAAACCCTAAACTCAAGGAACCCACCCTAAACCCTAAACTTTAGATAACAACGGGCAGCGTTTAGTTATATAAAGAATTACATAAATAGATTAAGATGAACTCACCCTAAACCCTAAACTTTAGATAACAAAATGGGCAGCATTTAGTTACATAAAGAGTTGAAGAGGAACCCACCCTAAACCCTAAACCTTAGATAAAAATGAGCGGCATTTATATAGTTACATAAAGAGTTGAAGAGGAACCCACCCTGAACCCTAAACTCAAGGAACCCACCCTGAACCCAAAACTTTAGATAACGGACAGCGTTTAGTTACATAAAGAATTACATAAATAAATTAAGAGGAACCCCCCTAAACCCTAAACTTTAGATAAAAAATGAGCAGCATTTATATAGTTACATAAAGAGTTGAAGAGGAACCCACCCTAAACCCTAAACTCAAGGAACCCGCCCTAAGCCCTAAGCTAAAAAGGGGAGCATTCAGTTACATAAATAATTACACAAAGAATTTAAGAGACCAAAAAAAGAGAAACCCACCTTAAAGCCTAAACTCTTTTAAACACGGGCAGTGTTTTGTTTCATAAAGAATGAATATAAACCCTCAGACCACAGCAGACCAAAGAATTTGACAAAACGAAAGACAAGAGCAGGATCGAAGAAAGACAAGAGTCGTGATGGGTTTGAAAGGGTTGTCTCGACAGTTTCTGATACTTCTCCAGAGTCTTGACAGTCTTGAAAGTTCTTTGAGAGTCTTGAGAGTTTTGAGAGTTTTTCCATATTTGATATATGAGTGGAACTCGCGAATCGTGTCGAAATACTACCTTGAAAGCATTGCTAGCATCCTGTTTCAAACCAACGTTGTTGGCCCTTTCTGGGCAATAGACTGTTGGCGCTTGATGTCTGCGCTCGACGATGCTGGTACCTCTGAAAAGCAAGAGCCACAGACAGAGGTCAAAGATCCTGAGAACGCCGATACACAGCTAGAGGCAGAGGAAGATGAGAAAGAGGACGAGAATCAAAAGGAGCAAGAGACAGATGAGCCAAAGACAGAGAATCCAGAAGATTTCCCCGTAAGATTATAAAACATCTTCTTCCAATTCTTCTGAGGATTCTTTGCTCTCTTGCGAGCAGCTGCCGGGCGTTTACGCGGAAGTTCCTTGTCCGGGTCGGTGCTGGTGCGAGCTGCCGGGCGTTTGGTGCCGGTGCGAGCTGCCGGGCGTTTGCACGGAGATGCCTCCTCGTCCTGTTCTTGGCTGCTGCTGGATACCTTAAAGCTTGCGCTTGCAAGAATGTTGGTGTTTAACCTATATAAGCATACGTACTAACCTATATAAGCATACGTACGTATTCGGCTGCCTCCACGACAAAATTATCTTCTTTCTTCTTGCCAAGTACCTCTCAGAACTGAAGTTGACTGAACCTTAAGGTCCACTTACCTTCGCACTTCCTCATCCTTTTCATGAGCCAGCTCAGCCCCTCAAATAACTCTCAATCTCAAGACTCTCAAACTCTCAAAACTTGCAAAACTCTCCACTCGGAACCCTCAAACTTTCAATACTTAAGCACCTCGTCCAACAGTGTCTGATCTTCTGCGGGTATGGATTCTCCTTCCTTCCTCAACCCTGACTCATCAGGTTCCTGGCTTGGTGACAAATTGGGTCACAATAACTCAAAAATCTCGGGTTGCAATAACTCATCTACGAGATCTCGGGTCACAATAACTCAACATTATGCAACAAAGCAACCGCAAGAGGTAACACTCCAGGATCTTTGGAACTTCTTGCCTCACGTTTTGCAGCATCCTCAAACTTTCATTTCAAAAACCCTCAGAACTTCTGCGCCGATAATATCAATCAAAAGGCAGTGGATGTGGCGAGTGCGCTGAAGTCGGGAAGATCATCATTAGGCGACTTCCAAACATCCTCCTCCATGCCAAAATGGCACGCTATTCATGGTGCATACAGGGCACAAAACTAAGGAGCGCAGGTGGGGGTCACATGCAAAGGATAGGCCTGGCTGTCGTTGTAATGAACACTTCCCAGCAAAGATCTGAGCATCTGGATTTCGTGCTGGGTGGCCATGCTGCAAGTACGTTGGAACCCTAGTTTCCAAATTCTCCTCACAAAGAGACCTCGAAGACTCTCAAAACAACCAAAAAAGAAACTCTCAAGAAACTCGGTGTCAAAACCCTCGTAACTCGATGTCAAAACTCTCAGGCACATGTAAACATCTCAAACCTCTGAAGAACACTCGATCTTAGTTAGTTGCTGTTTCTCATCAGCGCTGCATTTGCGAAGTTTGATCAGGGTAATCCGAATCACCTCGCCAACCTTGTCAGCATCATCCTTGCTGAAGGTGGCTAACTTGCTCACCTCACCGCCATCTATATGGCACTGATAGATTGCCTGCGCAATCTTGGTCTTGTTTACCGCAGTGTTAGGGCACAGGATCAGCAATTCCTGGAACGCAACAGTGTACTTGGAAAGTTTTCCCAACGCGGTCTTCGGCGTGCTGGTCCAGTTGCATTGCCCTTCTCTGGCCAGCTGAACCATGTGGTGTAGGTTCCTTCCTGTCTCTGCCATGCCCTTTTCTAATGCTTCTTGAAGGTTGACCATGGAAACATTCCCATCAGCTGACAACCGTGAGCGCTTGGTTTTCAAAGCCATGGAATACGGAGACGTTTTCTTCGCGTCTCTCTAAATCAAAAGGTGGTGCTCAACGCGTTCAAGGGTTTCTGGTTAGTTCTTGAAATCTTTGGATTATGTAGTGCTTTGGTCTCTCAAAACCTCTCAACGCGTTCAATCAACCACTGTTGGGAAGTTGGGCACTTGTGGCCCAGATACTGCGACGAACAAAATTGCAAGTTTGAAGCCCTAGTTGCTGCGTGTGGGTCAATCAAACCTACTGAACATCAAGCCTGCCGACTCTGTGGAAGCTCTCCAAACTCTCCAAACAAATTCCCTCAAAACTCTCTCAAAGCAAAGCTCTCAAAACTCTCTCAAAGCAAAGCTCTCAAAACTCTCAAAGCAAAGCTCTCAAAATTCTTTCAAAGCAAAGCGAAAAATCATATGTGCAAATGAACCCTGCACGTTCTTGTGCGCAACATTCTGCGATGCTGTTCTGTTCAATTTACAAACTACAAACAGATTGGCACAGCTACAGAACAGACAGCTGTCGTACGCCATCACTCATTTCACCACACCACAGTGCCCGGAAACACAGCGTCCATTCCATGAAGTTGGTCCCTTTTGCTTCCCCTGCAGCTTTGGTATCGTTCGATTGTGTTCAGCTGAAGGAAAACACTCAAACTGGATTGGCTGCATTCAATATTGGATTGGCAGCACCACAGATCACAATAAGGCACCTGTACACATGCATCATTGAACCCTGAACCACTCGAGTAACTCTCAGAACACTCAGAACCCTCCAACACCACCACCACCTGCACCACCACCACCACCACCACCACCTTCACCACTCTCAGTAACTCTCAGAACACTCAGTAACTATCCAACACCACCACCACCACGACCTGCACCACCACCACCACCAACAACAACAACAACAACTTATATACACTCTCAAGATTCGTTTGTTTCCAATAATAAATTTTGTTCTATTTTTTGGGAAATGGAATTTGTAATTTTGGAAACAAAAGTTTTATTATTTGATGATAAATTTTGTTTATCAAAAACATAAGTTTTAAAAAAACAATAAAATTTTCTAAAATAATAAACCCATTTTGCTTTATCATTTTCAAGTGATTTTATCTTAAAGGATTCTTATGGAGAGAATTCCTTCCCAAGGATCCGCAAGGCTTCAAAGCCTGACGTGCCTCGATGGATCTGGTAGACCCCATCGGCACCAACACCTTCGATGTAGGCTCTCAGAAGCATATCCGCTCGCGGATAACTGGCAAATACCTGTTGCAGAATGGCAAGCAACCGTGCAGATCGCACTTGCGCACCTTTGGACAATGAAGCTGTGTGCAACTCCGTAGGCCATCGAAGTGCCTGCTCGATCTCAAGAGCAAAAACATCACTACCCAACGCTACCCATGAGCGCAACTGCAAGACATATTCAGAAAAACACAAGATCTCCTCCTGCCTGTTCACACTCCATTTCTTGAAATCCGGAGTGGGCATTGCAGGTAGCCACTTGTCAGCTCTGCTGAAGATGTCCTTCTCATCCGACTTGCTCTCGGCGCGCTCCGCCGCGGGAGTTGGTGTAGATGTTGAGGGTACTTCTGGCGCAGTCCCTGTGGCAACTCTGTGGATCGGCGCGGGTGGTGGTGGAGGAACACTCACGCCAGCCGCTGCTGACAAACCTGGTGATCGTGACATCGGTGGTGAAGACGGAAAACTCGAACGAGGGAACTCCGGTCTCTCACCAAAACCTGTAATGGATACTCCAGACAACCCTTCAGATGAAACACTTTGCGGTGCAGCTCTGATCACTGGAGTTCTAGACGCAACCTCTGTGTCCACCCTGGCATTCAAATAGTCCACTCGTGCCCTCAAGGCAGTGACTTCTCTCGTCAAAGTGTCCGTCAACGGGACAACGGCAGATTGGATCGCAGCACCCAGCTGCTCCAACTGAGCGGTCGTGAAGCCAACACCGATCTCACCAGGTGAACTGCCTTTTCCCCTCGCTGGAGGACCTCGCCCAGTACCTGGAAACGGAGCTGTCGCTCCACCCTGCTGCCGTCTTGCAGGAGTTGGGCTTGCAGACGCTATCCTGTGCCTCTCAGGTGGACCTGCAGCAGTCGTAGGACTCCTCCTACCCACCGGGGACGAAACAAAGTCATCAATGTGACCATCAGCTTCACGTCTAGACTCTCTAGATCGGTCTCCTGTCTCTTCCTGTCTTCCTGAACGACTCGCCATGGTCGCAAACACCTCAGACTCGACTGCCCTGGATACCAGACTCTCTTCGATCTCACGCAGGCACCTGTCCAAGACTCTGTAGACCTCTCAGGCCGTGCAACAGACTCACCTTCACCCCGCTGGGCCCTGCTGGGTGTCAAGGTGACTGAGATACCTGTGATAGGGAGCAAACACAAGCTCCGCTACCACGTGAAAGTTTGACACACAAACTCCTGACGAAAATCAAAAGCTCTCGTGCTCAAAACACCCAGTCAGTCAAGTGTCTCAACAACCCAAGTCGAAAACGAAAGAACGAAAGAAAAAGCAGGCAAAAGACACGCACACTTTTCGCCGCACACTTGAGCCAAAGTGACGAACGTTCTCCAAGGTTCACAAATGTTCTCGGGACATTTGTGGACATGCAAAACCATACTCAAAACAGTTCTACGCTTCACAAAGGCTCTAAAAACAGTTGGAAACAACTAAGAGCACAGTCTAAACATCTTCGGGTGTTCTCGGACACCTCATACACAAACTACAAACATATGGATTTCTCAAAGGCTAACGAACGTAATTCAAACAAGCCAAAACTCTCCATAGCTTTCTTTGCGGTCTCTAAACAAGTGGTGTGGAGTCTTCGCTCCCCAGTACTATAAATTCTCACATGGTAGAAGGGCATTCCATCTGGCAGTTCCAGGCAGACGGCAAAGAAAGCTACCCCAAAGCAGTTCGTGTCCCGGCCAACCCGCGAGGGGAAATTGCAGACAGAGCATTCTGCGCTGCACCTTCGATCCGGCACGTAGAAGTGGCAACTGGCATCCAACATACAGGAATTGCGGCCTGGCAGAGTTGCCAGCAAGTGCAGATTGTTAAGCTTCCACCTTCGGTCAGCAGTCTGGCGGAAGGGACCTTCATGGGGTGCTAGGTGCTGCGTGAGGTCGCCGCACCAGGGTGTGTCCAATACGGCCAAAAGGTGTTTGCAGAGTGCTGTTCCCTACATGCAAATTGGAAAAGAAGTCTTCCTTAATTGTGTTGTGCTGCAAGAAGTTGTCATCCCGACAGAACTCAGTGACATAGGCAACCGTGCCTTCTGCGGGTGCGAGCAGCTACAATGGTTTACCCTCCTAGATTGGAGTGACATGGAACAGTGGGTGCAGGCAGAGCACAATGCTTTTTTTATGTGCGACAAATTTGAAAAACTCCATTGGTGGAGCTGCTTTCCGCGGAAAGACCAGACTCTGATGCCTTTGACGAGGAACTCAGCCACGAATATTGCCAATATCATGCCAGCCCATGGTAGACTCTAAGGAGCTATATTGCCATGAATATTGCCATGCCAACCACTCTGACAAGGAGCTTACCATGTATACCCCCAACATTATGCCAGGCCATGAGAGGCTCAAGGTGGGTGCCTTAGCATCTGTCTTCAGGAAACATCTCTGGCCGTAGGAATAGCGCATGAGCAGACTGGGCACCTATAGCTCGCACTGTGAGAATTTATAGTACTGAGGAGCGAAGACTTCACACCACTTGTTTAGAGACCGCAAAGAAAGCCATGGAGAATTTTGGCTTGTTTGAATGACGTTCGTTTCCTTTTGAGGACATTGAAAGATCCCTTTCAATGTTTCCACATGTTTGTAGTTTGTGTGTGAGGTGTCCGAGAACACTCGAAGATGTTTAGACATGCTCTTAGTTGTTTCCAACTGTTTTTAGAACCTTTGTGAAGCGTAGAACTGTTTTGAGTATGGTTTTGCATGTCCACAAATGTCCCGAGAACATTTGTGAACCTTGGAGAACGTTCGTCACTTTGGCTCAAGTGTGCGGCGAAAAGTGTGCGTGTCTTTTGCCTGCTTTTTCTTTCGTTCTTTCGTTTTCGACTTGGGTTGTTGAGACACTTGACTGACTGGGTGTTTTGAGCACGAGAGCTTTTGATTTTCGTCAGGAGTTTGTGTGTCAAACTTTCACGTGGTAGCGGAGCTTGTGTTTGCTCCCTATCACAGGTACCTCAGTCATCTTGACACCCAGCAGGGCCCAGCGGGGTGAAGGTGAGTCTGTTGCACGGCCTGAGAGGTCTACAGAGTCTTGGACAGGTGCCTGCGTGAGATCGAAGAGAGTCTGGTATCCAGGGCAGTCGAGTCTGAGGTGTTTGCGACCATGGCGAGTCAATCAGGAAGACAGGAAGAGACAGGAGACCGATCTAGAGAGTCTAGACGTGAAGCTGATGGTCACATTGATGACTTTGTTTCGTCCCCGGTGGGTAGGAGGAGTCCTACGACTGCCGCATACACCCCTGGTCTTGGATGAAAACAAGCCTTTTTGGCTGCAGCAAGCGCTGTATTGCAGTTACTCGTTAAGAGTCTGGGCACGCGCCTTAGCGTGAGTCCAAGGTAGGCCAACAATCACGCCAGGACAAATTCCATAGGGGAGCTGAGAAACATCGCAATTGTACCCTTCCATAGGAGGTTCCACTCATGAGTATCATGGCGAGACGCCTGCACCTAGAGCTAGGGGCAAGCAAAAGAAAATAAACTGCACATTGCCAAAGATCAATGTCCCTGAACAAACTGGATAACCCGTCTAGTCCAGGCAATGCTGAGAGCTGTCGACAGATGCCAGTAGTCACAGGGAAGAAAACTGCTCAGACCTGACAGGGCCGGCAATCCTGTGGCTGGAATGGGGGACAAGCTAACCGACAGCGGAGTACGGCAAGCAAGATGCGCAAGCACTAAACAACCTCTTCTCGCCATTCGCAATGCTGTGAGCCAATAGGAGTGAGAGCCTTAG
>CAXAMN010024806.1:379484-496914 GCA_963970005.1 Durusdinium trenchii
TTTGTTTGTTTGTTTGTTTGTGCCAATTCCTGTTTTCAAGGACATGACAACAGCATGCTAATGAATCGTAAAGGTCTAATGCATTCGCACTCGACATTGTACAGACAGCGAGGGGGCACAGTAGGCCCATTGCCATAGAGCTGTGCCCAACGAAGCTCTATGGTGACCTTAGGATATGCAGCCTGATCAGCTGCACGTACCTGCAAGAATTTTTGATCCAGTCTAAAGTGCAAATGCGAGCTGTTGAAACCTTCTGTTTGACCGACCCTGCACTTCTTGCCGTTCCCTCAAGTCAAGCGCTAAGTATTCCTCATCCTCGTCAGGCCCTTAAGGGTGAGGTTTTTTTCTTGCACGCTTACCACTGGATGGTCGTTTCTGCTCGAGATTGCTGATACCATGCTGCATGGAGCCCACTGGGTGCCGTTCAAAGAATGACATGCCTTTCACGCGTCTAAGCAATCGTTTGTACAGACTCATGTCATACTGCTAAGTATTCATTGCTGTCTTGCTTTTCTTTTTTCAGTTTCTCTTCGTTTTCTAGGTCTTTCTTCGTTGCTAAAGGCTTTTCAGCTGTAACACAGGCCTTTTTTAGTCAAGCGAGCGCCGGTTTGGCTTCTTGGCCAGTGCCCTTAACCAACCCCCCCCACACCCCTGCACCCTTTCTTTCCTTGCCTTTTTCGTTTGTTTGGTCTTTCCTTCAGAGGCTTGTTAGCGTTTAGTCAATGCACACCCACACCCCCCCCCTCCCCGCGGAGAAAAAGAGGGAGCGCCGATTTGGCTTTTTGTGTGTCAATTCCTGTTTCCAAGGAAATGACAACAGCGTGCTAATGCATCGTAAAGGTCTAATGCGTTCCCACTCGACGTTGTACAGACAGCAAGGGGGCACAGAAGGCCCATTGCCGTAGAGCTGTGCCCAACGAAGCTCTCTATGGTGACCTTAGAATATGCAGCCTGATCAGCTGCACGTGCCTGCAATAATCTAAAGTGCAAATGCGAGCTGTTGAAACCTTCTGTTTGACTGACCCTGCACTTCTTGCCGTTCCCTCAAGCTATATAAGCGCTGAGTATTCATCTAAAGGGCTAATGCACTGGCGTTCAAGACTGATACAGCTCTTGCGAGCAATGATCTAAGTGTGTGTGTGTGTGCGTGCCCCTTGTAGTCACAGGGATCCGTTTGGATTGTACTTTGAACTCCGCTCTATTTTGAGCAGGGGGACACAGCATTTCACTGAGACTGTGTCCAACGAAGCTACCAGTGAAATGGGATATCCAGCTTGGCCAGCTGGGCGTACCTGCAACAACTTTTAAAATTTGCGGCAGTCATGCACGTTACGCCATCATCTGTCGGTTCGTTTCCGACTTGAGCCTTTGGCCCCTTCTCCGTTTGAAGACCCCGAGGCCCCTTGTACTCTTAGGAAATGGTACCCTAGGCCGGCGTGTGGCACCGCTGTCAGTTCCGTATGCATATCCATAAGTGTGTCTGGCCTCGGCCAGCCCGGGATGAGCCCGCAGAGTGCCTCCCATGGACCCGTCAAACGGGGGTTTGTCTTTGTTTCCCTTGCTTTGGAAACGTACGTGCCCACAGCGGGCGGAGTAGGCTTATGCCAAAGTTTTTTGCCAAGACTTGTCGGATTATTGAATTGCAAGATGGCTCATGCCTTTACGTGACCGCAGCGGTCCAAGCTGGCTTAACGCCTCAACGTGGCCAGAGCGACCAAAGCATCTTTTGAGGTTCGTTGGAACCTGTCCCACTCTCAGGTGCACACGCAGCGCATACAATCAAACGAGCGAGCTCCCTAGGCGCTTCTAGTTTCATCGGTTCTCGTGCCCTCCATTTGGTTCCCCTTTCATCCTTTCCCCTTCACACACTTCTGTTTCCTCTTTTCTTTCATGTCCTCCTGTCTTCATGTTTCGTCGTCTCATCCTTTCGACAATGAGGTGAGGCTCATCGGTTGTCCCTGTGCACTTGGTTTCTCTTTCATCGCAACCACGCACACTTTTGTCCCGTCTCATGTCTTCATCCTTTTTGTCTTTCCTGCGCGCGCATTTCCACATTCGTCCTAGCCTTATTTTTTTTGCTTCCCCTCGGGGAGGCGTGTGCGTGTGTGCCCCTTGCAATCACAGGGATCCAGTTAAATTGTTTGCTGAATTTTCTTCTTTTCCCGCAGGGGGACACAGCATTTCACTGGGACTGTGTCCAACGAAGCTACCAGTGTCAAGTCCGTACGCGTATCCATAAGTGTGTGGGGATGGCCTTGAGGGTCAAACATTGGATTTGGTTCTAATTTTTTTGGATTGGTCGGTTGAAGGAACACACTCACCAAAGTGACAGGACAGACGATGCCTGGACCTAATAGTTTACGGGGGGCCATTTTTTCTGTTTTTGTGTTTTTTGTTTTTCGTGGCTTCTGGCTTCTGGCTTCTGTGGCCTCTGGCTTTTGTGGCTTTTGACTTTCGTGGCTTCTGTGGCTTCTGTGGTTTTTGGCTTTCGTGGCCTTCGTGGCTTCTGTGGCTTTTGGCTTTCGTGGCTTCTGTGGTTTTTGTGGCTTCTGTATTTGGCTGGCGGCTTTCGTGCCTTCTGTGGCTTTTGTGGCTTTTGTCTATATCTATCTATCTATCTATCTAATAAATCTATCTTTCTTTCTTTCTTTGCTTCTTTCTTTTGGCAGCTGTTCTCCTTTCTCTTTGTGCATTTGCTTTTCCTGTTTTTTGCGTTGCAGAGAGCTGCTCACCTTTGGATCTGGTGTGCTGCTGGGGGGCCCCCCCAAACCCCCCCCGCGCCACGAAATCTGCAATTCATCCCCGACACCCGCGCCTGCCACGAAATCAATATTTTAAGGTGAACTCCCCGGTGCAAAACTTTCTAACCAAGCAAATATGCCTCCTCTCTCTATCTATCTACCTACCTATCTATCTATCTATCTATCGATCCATTTGTATTTCTATCTTTCTATCTGTCTATCTGCAGTTCAACATCCACAAAGTACTACACCTGCCACGAAATCTGCACTTCAAGGTCCACAAAGTCTTGCGCCTGCCACGAAATCTGCACTCCAAGGCCCACAAAGTCCTGCACCTGCCACCAACTCTGCACTTCAACATCCACAAAGTCCTCCACCTGCCACTCCTCTGCCCTTCAACATCCACAAAGTCCTGCACCTGCCACGAAATGTGCATGGCAAGGTCCACAAAGTCCTGCACCCCACGAAACACGAAAAACAAAAAACATTTCAAAAAGAAATCCAAAATTAAGTCGCGGCCCATAGTTTACCATGGCTGCAGCAGTTTGTCCAAGACCTTTGTTCAATGCATCGTGTATTTTGGGGGTACCTGAGGAACTTCTAGTACCTTCTACTTCACTGGGCCCTCGCTGAGGCCGGCGGTACTTGTGGGTCCTTGGCCTCTTGGCTGCCGGGTGCATCGACGAAGGCTTCCGCCGGTGTCTTCAATTCTGGGCCCCTCGCCTCAAGAAGATCTTGGACTTGGCTACCCTTTGCGCAGGAGGGAGCAACTGAGGGTCGCTGGGGCTATCCCTATTCCCCGACGTTGGGAGCGAACACGGGAGTTGGCTTCTGAGAGTCTGCACGTGTTTCCCTGAGGCGGTGGTGTTCCCGCTGTGGCTTCTTGGCTGGGATCGAAGTCCGCTCGAGCTGTTGCAGGACATGATTCGTTGAGACTTGAAATCACCATGATTCGCTGCGAACAAGGCTTTCGGGGGGAAATGGAGCCTTGGTTCACCAACCTGGAAGGTCCAGCCACCGGGTGGACCAGAGCTCCAGGTGTCAAGACCCATGCTCGTAACGGCTAGTTGACTGCTATCAAGATGTGACGGCATGGCGTTAGAACACCGGACTTCGAAGACTCGGAGACGATACTCTGACTAACATGGAAGTGGAAAACAGGCACCCGTTTTGCTCTACCAACAGGCTGTTAGTGAGTGTTAGTGAGTGGGAACGTATGTTTTTACGCGATGTATTCAAGTCGCTTCGCCACAAACCTGCACCAGTGGTTTGGAGAGAGCACGGAGGAAATCAACAATCACATAGGATCCCATCGTCCACTCCAACACCCCGTCGATGATTCAGTTCGTTCCGCACCGATGGCGCGACCATTTGGGAACCCCAACACTTATATTCAACAATGCTATATTCATCCTGCAGCCTGCAGCCATTGGTCTATTCTATCGATTTGGCACTAATCATACTCCTTGGAGGCAATTCATTCCCGTTTTCCGCGCCATCCAGCCATGATGCACTTGCATTCCTTCGCATCACTAATATGCATGAAAGTCAACCAAACGACTCATTTCCACCGTTTGGGCCACTTCTTCCCGCAAGCATACGAAATGCTCCGCCTTACACCCTGCAAACATTGCCTTTTCCCTTTTCCCTGTTTTTTTTTGCACACCACCACCTCAGTGCGGCCTGAGGATTTCTCTAGCTCCCTGAGGTGTCACTATTTGTGGGTCGACAAGGTGCTGCCACCAACTCATGTTTTGTTGGTGTCTGCATTTGTGACAGAGGGCGCGTTGATGAGACAAGATGTCGATCACTCTGAAAGAAGTGAAGAAAGGAGTATTACAGTATGACTTTATGACTCTACCTGACCACCGGCCGCCTGTGTAGAGGTGAGTCACCGCAAGGATGGTGCACAGGGGCTGGAAGCTAGAGATGCAGAGTTCAGCTTCTTGGAGTATTTGCGAGTCTTGATCAGTCAGAGAAGGACCATGAAAGGGCTAATCTCAGGCCGAGTCAGTTTGTGAATGTTCCTTCTTGAAGCGGGTCTTTCAAAGCCAGTGTTCCTCTCCGTCGTTCTCCAAGGCAAACTGCATGTCCGTGCCTTGAATGAAAAGTCGAAGACTGGTGGAGTCGAAGATGACGAGGCTTTTGTTATCCCAGCGACTCTCGCAGCGGGCAAGAGAGTTGCCGCTTCGGCCCGGGGGTGGGGCCTTTTGCGCGGCGATCGGTCTGAGGATATTCTCCCATTATTCGTGGAGCCACGTTGTGCCCGTGGGAGCGGTGCGACGGGGGGCCACGTGCCACGTGCCACGTGGTGCCGCGTTGTTTCCAGACGACGCGTGACGCCTGTCCTTGACACTTTTGGGCATTCCAGGACTCTGAACCTGGGAGTCCAGGACTTTGAACAAGACTGGTCTGACTATATAGGTGACACAAGTCTAGGAATCTCCGTTAGCTCGGTGCCAACTCTTGTCGAGCTGGACGTCTAGCGAAACAGGGACGTCTGGATCTGGAGGTGTGTTTCGGTCTGGATCCTTCAGGTACATGAGAGGCTTCTACCTCAAAGCTGCACAGCTAGTTTCTACTCGAGATGACTTCCTGCCGCTTGGCTGGGTTACAGCCCGGCGCTTTCTCCGCCGGCTGAAAGCTGGTTGGATTCTTCCCTCACCCCCGGCCTGCGCGAGCCGGGCACGAGGCCGGAAGTGTATTTGGAATGGTGCCGCAAACTGCAAGACGAGGTGGGAACTTCCGTTCGTTTCATGCCGTGAGACGTGTCTCGATGCGCGTGCAAGCCGCTGCACAGTGGTGGGCGGACGAACTTGAAACCACCCGTGCCTGGTCGTTTCACGAGAGTTGGAAGATCGTGGGTGAAAGACACGTGCCTGATCGCTGCGGGGAGAATTGACCAACCAACTCAACAAGGTTCGCGGAACGCTCTGCTGGCAGGTTCCCATGACCTTGTCCTCAGACGAAGCGCGGAAGGTGATTGCAAAGGAGAAGTGAGGGAGTCGCCCTCCTCAACCGCCTGAGAAAGCTGAAGAAGATTGCCAGATGTATCCTCTGGTATGCACCCAGTTTGGACTTGAAGGACTCACCTCCAACACAGCCACACCAGACAAGCCCTTGGGCCGCTCGTCCCACGGATCCCGCGACCCTGAGGAGCTGAAGTTGGAGGATTTGGATGCCTTGTTGACCGACTGGGTGGAGGAGCCCATTGGTACGGCTTCGATTGGTCAAGTCTATCAGGCAGCTTGCCACGTTGGCCGGACCAAAACGCCGAGAAGATGTGGGGGGGGGTCTGGTCCAGGCAGCGGAAGCGTAAGCCTTGCATATCATATCAGGTCTTTTTTGTAAGCCGAAAGCCACGCAGATGAGGTAGGGGATTGCTGTTGGTGTTGTTTCTTGCTATTGCTTGGCAAGTGATGTGGGATGCAACCGGCGCTGGATGTCTTCGCTGATGGCATCAACATAGGGGTGCTCCAGGCTACGGCCATTTAATCTTTTTGAACCCAAGAGCACTCCGATAAGTCTTGGGGGAGCAGGGAGCCAATGGCCTCGACTGAAATGACTGACTAAAGGAAAGGAAGGGTCAGGGAACACGACAATTTGATTCTCTTCACCCAGACTCAGGGACCCTCATATAGTGGGGTCTGGACACTCCACAGGGACCCAGTCTGTTTTCACGGAGCTTCTGGGCAGATCTCTTCCAGGCACGGTTGAGGTCCACCGGAGAAGACGTGGCGATCAAGGTCCAGGCCGGGATCTGACTCCCATTCGAAGCGACCAGGTCGGTTAGAACAGATGAGCCTAGTTGGGAGGGTCCCCACGAGACTGGCGTGAAAAGCCTTTCAAGCCACCCTGGCGTAACAGCTCCGCCGGCTCCGCCCTCGCCTCTCCCACGAGGTCGGTCGGTAGCTCCACGGGTCCACGAGGTCTGTCGGTGTTCGCCCTTTGTTGAGGTTCCCAACGCAGAGAAGATGTTTCGCCGGATGCCCTGGGGGGGCTTCCCTTGAAGAAAAGGACAGTGGTCGGAAGAGCTCCCGATGTGAAGTGCCACACGTGGACCACTCTGAGGTGCCGACATCAGCTGCCTGAAGATGCCCGGCAGCCCAGCCCGCAGCGGAGCCCGCAGCGGTCAGGCGTAAGGCGTCGCTCAAGCGAGCGTCTGGCGTCGCATCCGGAAGCGACCGCACCCTGACATCCCCACACAACGTGGGAGTTGGGAAGATTTTTGGCTCTTCTATCAAGTTCCATCGATGGGTTTTGGGCTGGCCTCCATGTATGTTTTAAATTGAGACATCCTTTTTCTCTATGTTAAACCCCCCGCTCTTCGAAAACGCCTTCTCACCTGTCCCCATCTGTCAGACATGGAAACCACCGCCCCAACCTTGGTGGAGATGGACTGGGTGATCCTGCGGAGATGGACTGGGTGATTTCCTGCCATGTCCCTGCTACCTACTACTGGTTGGCCTACTCACCTACTCAGACTGGAAGATGTGGTCCTCAAGTCAATGGGCCTTCAAACGTGCGCTGAGGTTTACGTATCTGGCCATTCCATGGGCCTTTGCACCTTGGAGAAGAGTTTGCCGCGCGAGATGCGCGAGGCACGAGCTCCGAAGTTTTTAGCTTGATTTTTGGCACTAGCTGACTAACTACCTCTGCCCTTTCAGAGATTAGTGTTCTGGTGAAAGAAATCATCCCGTTGGAGATGGAATGCCCCAAACTGGCTTCGTGGGGCGGCCCGGGTGGGTGCAGCCACGTCCTCACAGGGCTCTGGTGCAAGAACCAGTCTACATCTTCTATTCGACCTGCTGTGCATGCAGCAGGTCCTGTGTAAGGCATCGCCCTTCACAGAGCAGCTTTGGACTTTTGAGGCCGTAGCTGGAACAAGACAGCCAGTTGCAAGGGTTGGCAGCCCCAAGGAGCAGATGAAAGAGATTGAGAAACTGTTTGAGGCGGAGTTTGACTACTTGGAAGAGTTTCGCCCCTCGATTTTGCCCGACTTCGCGCGGAAAGAGCGGTCGAACAAAAGAAGAATAACAGAAGGTGGGTTCCACGTCACGGGTGTTCCACCGTCGGTTTGGACTGCCGATTCGGACGAAGGAGAGACTAAGCTTCTGAAAAGACAGCAGTTTGTTTGATCCGGGTCCTTTTTTGGGTCAGTGCCAGTTCGCCTTCAATCCCAAGCACGGCCTCCGGAGCGGAAGGAAGATGCAAGATCGAGTGGCCTGCTCGGTTTTTGGCCACGAATCTCAGCCAGTGGGCTTGTTTGGTTGGCAATGGTCTGCCCTATGTTTTTCCATCATTTTCCCTCGGCGGGGGACGCTTTTCGCGGCCTACCGTTCAGGGGTACCGCAGCGACCCCGGCCCATCGCTGCGGGACTGAGGCAATTTGGAGGCCATGCGCACCAATTTGCTGCCCAAGTGGGGGCACCGGATCTACATCCCCAGGCGTGCCACTGGCGTGCCACCGGCCGAAGCTTGCGAATGAAACGCCGTACGAGTCTGGACTGGGTCGGAACAGGTCTGAGTCGTCCATGTCTGGCCCAGGCCGATGAAGGAGCTGAGCTCGCGCCATGTTTTGGGGATGGAGCTGCTAAAAGGTGAGAAGTGGGGAGGCTTAGATAGACCGCGCCCGGAGAACGAAGATAGACGAAGGATCTTTGGGTTAGTTGAGATGAGCTGGGTGTTTTTTTGTGCCAGTGGGTCATTCCAGTTTCCTTTCAAAGCACCTTCCGAGTCAAAGGCACTTCTTTGTGAATGCGATTGCTGTATGTGGCTGGCTGGATTTGTTTGGCAGGATGTGTGGGCAATGGCAGTGGCTGTTGATCCAACCCACTAGTTGTAAGCCCTTGCATTCTCTTCAAGACTGCGCCGAGTCTGTGTCGAACCTGGCGAAAGCGAGCTCGGTGACCAACTTGGAAAGCCATGGGAGCAGTCCTCATTCTCGATCACTTCGTACCCTCCCTGGTTGGAAGAACCAATCCCATCACTCAAAGCCGCCACCGGGCCCCCCCGTCGTGGGACCCGGCGCGCGCGGAAACAGGTTCATCTCCGCGGTGCGGCGGCGCTTGAAGCCGTTGGCCGAGCGGGAGGGGAAGACCGTGGAGGAGTATGAACAGGCCGGTCCGGTGGCGGCGAGACTGCGTGGCGATTCTTTTTATCAATCAGTAGGGTGGTAGGAGACTCATGTGTACCCTCGATGAATGGAAGTGCCCCTTCCATTTGGATTCCATAACTGGGTTGATATATAATCCAAAGAGTCGACAGTAAGAACCGGCGGATTCTCCGTTTCCCTGCCGTGATCTTCTTTTGGACTCCTGAAAGAGGCTGACGGTGTACCAGAGTGATCGTGAAATTGCAACCTTTTGAAGGCCATACTCAGCCTGGCATTGAGATCCTACAAGTTGGTAAGAACCACTTAAGACTTACTGTAGATTCATTTTCTTAATATGGAATTTGGCATTTACCAGACTTGTCAGATCTCAAGCCTGGCATTTTCATGTTGTCTGTCGAAGCGGGTCCAGGAGCAGATAGAGGCCCTGAGGAGTGGGCGACGCAAGGCGGAGGCCGCAACTTGGTCGTCAACCATCTAACGAGGCAGAGGAGGCTGAGGAGGCCCCACCAAACAGGGTGTGTTTGCGGGAATGTGTCTTGTGATTGTTGGAGGGGGTGCGGACAAAAAGGGCCAAGGTGATCATCCAGCTATCCGGATGGAAGTAAAGCTCAACACTGCATGGAACTCCTGGTGTGTCACGGCTAGGCCCGGTGTCACGGTTCACCCTTTCAGGCCAGTGCTTTGCGATGGCTCCCTCCTCAATTTCCGGGTGTGACCAGACTGGAAGTTAGAATGCCATGAACGCCCCTTCTTGGTCTCCAAGGAATGGCGTGGGCAGTGGCAGGGCCTGCCATACACAAGGCTTGTAGCGGGTTCACAAGGCAAGTCACCACAAAGGCAATTCCTTCACAAACGCCGGCATGTGACCATGTCACAGAAGTTGGGGAGGTTTTGGAATTGGCGATCTACGCAGGCCCTTCGAGATCTCCAAGCACTCCTGGAGAAAAACACACACTTAAAGAAATGCGCACTGAAGCAGTTGCGGTTTGCCACACGGTGACCTAGGTAACAGATTTTGCCTGAGTAAATCGGCAGAAGGATAAAAGTAAGTTAGAGGCCATCGCTAGGAAGTTGGAGGACATCGCCCAAGTCTGGAGGCCATCGCTAGTAGGTTAGACGCACAAGCAAAAGGCGACACCAAGCAACGAGGTTGGAGGTCATCTCTAATGGGTTGGGCACCAGGTTGGAGGCCCGCGCTACGAGTTTACAAAACACACACCCAAAGAACAAGGTTGGAGGTCATCTCTAGCGCGTTGGAGGCCATCGCACCAGGTTTGAGGCCAACACTACTAGTTCACAAGACGCAATCTCAAAACTCAAAACACAAACACAGCTAAGTCTAGTTATTTCCGTCAGCATCCCTGTGACTCCAAGGGTCACACACACACACACTGCGTGGAGGAAGATCTACACCAGCCAGTTGGGGGTTCGTCAGCACCCGCGTACCGTCAGCAGCGTCAGCAGCGTCAGCAGCGTCAGCACGAGGACGAGCCTCCAGAGCTGAGGCCTGGTGGCTCCGCTGGAAAGCGCTCCTGGGCCGATGGATGCATCGCGTCCGGCACTTCGGCCGCCGGGACTTGGAGCCTTTGGATGCCGCTCGCCGGGCTCTGGTTTGGGAGGGATGGGAAGTGGAAGAACGGAGGAGGGGGGTTAGAGTGCCTGGTATTCAATTGCCAGGACCCCCATTCGGGGTGGTGAATGGACACCCCGAATCACAGCTGTTTGGGGCTATAAATAGACACCCCGAACGAGTCGGGTCCTGGTGAAATTGGACGGTGGCTTCGTCCAGGACTAGTTGACTAGGGTCCCAGTGTCTTGGAGCCAGACTCGTCCAGGGTTCGACTTCTTTCGACGTCGCCTTATCTGAATGCATCATGGGTGGCAAAGCTTCGAGGAGGGAAACCCTGTCGGTGCCTCCAAAACAAATGGAATTTGCTACAAGAATCTTTGCCGAAATACCTTGGATATGGATCCTTTCAGCTGGCCCCGCCCCTTTCACTGCCCATATGTCCATGGCGTGCTGTATCGTGCTGAGGTCGGGGGGATCTTTGAGATGTTGATGCAGATCCACGGGCAGCAGATCCTGCTCGACACCAAGATGCAGTTGGTTGTCTCAGCGGTCTGAGTGTTTTTTTGGGTCTCATTGAAAAGTGGTCATTTGGTTCGAAACGTTGGACAGGTTCCAACATGTCCATGAAGTCCTTTCTTCGAGGGTCTGAGACGCGCGATCCGCGCACGCACATCGCTTGGCGCGGAGGATGGGTGTTTCAATGCGGACCCACATCCTGGGAACATCCTTCTGCTGGAGGATGGGACAACTCTGGGCCTGATTGACTTTGGTCAGGTGATGTACCTCCCACAGGCCACCTGGCAGCAGTTGCACTGGCGGGCAGTGGAGACAAGGATGGGTCCCTCTAGTCTGGAGGGGGGCGTGCAACTTCTGGAGTATTCTGGACTCAGGCGTGCCAGAAACACGGAACCCAAACATGATCGGGAAGAATCGCATGTCCTCCAAAGGGTTATACAGCTGAATATGTTTGAATTACTTGTGACGGTGCCTGCAGGAGGCCAATCCTAAGCACTTGATGAGTTAACAGTTAACACATTGATTGTACTTTTTGCCTTTTTTTTCCGCCCCTTCCACCTTTCCTTCGGCATGGGGGTCAGATGTTGTCCTGTAGTTAGCAATCTGGCCGCCAGGCCCAGAAGTTTGGATGACCATCTTTTCGTCATACCAAACAGGTGGTGAGATGTTCCATGGTCACCATGATTCTGACTCGTAAAGCCTCGGTTCTACGTTGAAGACCCCGCGCTCTGCAGTGAGACGGCCACCGCGAAAAACCACGCTCTGCATCCCAAGCATTTGGAGGCGTTCTGACACAATGGAAGGCTTCCGAGTCCTCCAAGTCTTCGCTCAGTTCGCCCACTGCGAAACAAAAGACAGGGCTTCAAGGGGAACTGGACCTTCGATTGTTTTTGAATGGGGGATGCGGCCGCTTCAATCTCGATGCCTCGCCTGTCTTTGATTGTTGTCGCTTTGGAGGCATCCCGCGAAGCAGAGTTCTCTGCAGATATACCCACTTCAAGTTTTTTTTTCCACGTATCTACATCTAACTTCTAGTCTATGTGTGTGTGTGTAGGTGTGTCTACAGATGCTTATCTTTCCTTTTCCACTGCAAGCAGCTGGCACGGCTCGGCTCGACACTCCTCAGGACTTCCGCGTGAAGCTGGCGCGGCTCATCGTCGCCCTGGCCGAGCGCCAGCCCGAGCAAGTGGCGCGCTACGAGAGTGGCCCGCCCTGGCTGGTCGATGCGAAGAGCGCGGGGCCAAACAGACAGACCCCCAACAGACAGACACACACTTCGAACTTCGAACTTGGATTTTCAGTTAATGCAATTCCACGTTGGGAAGGAAAGCGATGGAACCGCAAGGTGGCAAAGTCCGCTGAAAAGTATTGTTGAACACTGTTGGCAGTTGCACTCGAAAACGATCTGACACTCAAAGTCGGCTGCAAAGTGGCGCAAAACGGCGGTGGGTTTGTGGGAGGTATCATGAAGAACCATGAAAACAAACAAGGTCAATTGGACAGCTTGTTCAACCGTTAAAGCAGGTACACATCCATGGCCAGTGGATGCTTCCCTCTCTGATGCCTAGCTTCGTTGGACAGAGTAGCATCAGAGAGCTCTGTCCCCCTGCTCATGTAGGGTAGAAAGAGTGGTGGTGGAAACCCTTTGTCCAGGGTTGGACACACACACACATACAGTGCATTATATAATGTATATATATATATATACACAGTATATATGTCAATCTCTTCTGTATATCAACATATGTATATATATAGGTATGTGGGTTTGTTGGTGTCTGTCTCTCTTGTTGGTCTGGTCTGTCCGTCTGTCGGTCTATCTCTATCTAATCTGTTAATGTAATCTAATCCATGTCATGTCATGTAATGGTAGGTGGGGACAAGTGATGTGCAACCCCAAGAAGGGTCTTAGGAGAAAGGTCAGATATCCATCGTCCCTTGCAGGGTGTTTGACCATAACACGCGGGTGCTTAGCAGAGGGCCCAAACGTAGCCAATCCAACTGCAGTTGGGACCCGCGCGAAATGTAAATAAAACGCAGAACATGCTCTGCTCGCGCAAAAACTGGACCTAGGTGAGATCGGTGTGCCTGGGCGTGTGGTGCGGTTTTCGGCGGATGTGACGGGGGATGCGAGAAGCATCAACGGAACGACACGAAGCCTGGGTGATACCGGGCCGGTATACTGAAGATCAGGGCTGAATAGGGCTGAACACCCTTTAGAAGAGCTGTTTAAGATATCCAGCCCTCTACAAGAGTTTGTTCTCGGGTACTGGCTTCACGCCCCAGAGCATCTCAACAAGATGAACCGCAACAAAGAACATCAAGGAGCTACATACCAGGCAGAAACCTACAAAGGGTCTCTGACACTGGCACTTTGTAGGTTTTTCCCTCCACTTGGAGCCGGGACACCAACGCTGCAATCCATGTAATGTAGACTCTTGATTGAAAACCCCCCCATATGAATTCAACTGGGGGGTTTATTGCAATCGAGAGTCTACACTATGGCGCACTTGAGGCAAGTGCGCTGCGAGCTTGGGACTGGTCTTTTGACAATGCCAACTTGGCTCGGAATCTGATAGCCGGCCCAGCTGGTCCTAGGTCAAGCGCAAATACTACAAGCAAGATGTTCAGTATCGCCTTTGTTCATTCTGGCTCGACCGTGACGATGAGGCGACTGGCTTGCGGGGTAGGGGTCCGATTCCAGTGGAGGTTGCAGGTGGTTCTTGACCGGGCAACCTCTCAAGGCCCTTAAGGCGAGATTCCCAGGATGGACATCCATCTATTGAAGAGCTAGTAGCCCGGTGGTTCTACCATGGTTCTACCATGGTTCTACCATCATGGTTGGACCTAAGGCCTTCACACAGGCCCAACCAGGTCGTTCCCAAAACTGGTCTTTGAAGGCCAGGAAGAGACTTCAAGACTTCGCAGATCGGTAGCAGGTTCCGCACCAGCAGGTCTCCGGAGAAGGGTTTCGGACGGTGCCGGAGCCGGTTCGGAAACCCGGAACCCGGAGCACGTCTTGCTGGTTATGCTGACGCGCTGGTTATGCTGACATGGGTCATCATGCTGGGCATGTTGGCACACAGACATTGCATCATGCTGACATGTGATCATGGTGACATGTCATCACGTTGATGTGCTGTCATGCCATCAAGGCACCATGCTTGTATGGTGTGCGCAGCCATGCCAACCTTCGAACATGTTGCCCCTTTACCACACTAACTTGCAAACAGGATGTCGTGCTGCCGCAAGTTTTTGTCTGACATTTCCACATGTTGTCACGTTGATATGCTGGCATTCTGGCATGTTGCCGTATTGAGCGCTGGCATGCTGACATGGGTCAGGCCAACACGAAACATGGTCATGCTGAGATGTTGTAGTCGTTTCATGCTGTCCTGCTGACCTGTTGGCCTCCAGACCTGAGTTGAGCACGTGCGCATGTGCGAACATTTGCTTTGACGAGTTGTTTTTGCTCCCATGACAGGTTGAAATGGCTCACATGTTTCAAGACAGCATGGCCCGGCAACGAAGCACAACTTGTTGCTGAACTTGCGATGTTGCCGTTGTCTAATAAGCAAATTCATGCCCAGCCCCAGCCATTGGGGGAATTTTCTTTTCTTTTCTCGGTTTTGGTGGTGTTTCTGCAGGAGATCACCCAGGGCCTCAACATCTTTGACTTGCTCGTCTGGGGCGAGTCGGAGGATCCGGAATACTGCCTCGCTTGGAGACCGTGGGTCGTGGTTGTCTAACAGGGTCCCTCGGAAGGGTGCCAGTGGGGGGCGAGGTGTAGAACCCGTGCCAAAGGCTCACCTGGAGACGCAAAACGCGCTCCTCCCACGGGGTGAAAACCCACCGCCACGACCGGTGACACGCACTAGCTCGCTCGCGCCGCCGCCTGCGGGCCGCAGCGCTGTGGGTAACTCGGAGCGCGGAGGGAGCCATGAGCTTCGCGGAGTTGCTGGGTCAGCTGAATGCCAGGCCTCCAGGGTTGTGGACCGAATCAACATCAGGTGGTTTGCTGCCAAGGGCCAAGGGCCTGCCAAGGGCCAAGCGTTGTTTTGGAGGGGCTCGGAAAGGTTGGAAGGTTTGAAGGCTGGTTTCAGTGGCGAAGTCATGTTGAGTCCATGATCCGCAGGTATGAGGCGGACCTGGCGATCTGGATGGCGAAGTGCGAGGCGCTGGAGCTCAAGATGAGAGAGGATGCGAAGGCAGCGAAGGGTGTGGAGACTATGGACACCTTCGAGAGCTTGGAGATCTCCATGGCCGCTTGGAACCGACGTCCTTTCCGCTGGAGGCCTGAGCTAGGGTGATATTTGTTAGGGGCGGGCGATTCGCCCGCACGGGCCTATCTTAAAAGTGCAGATGAACACACATGAACACTCACTCTCTCTCTCTCTCTCTGCCTCTCTCTCTCCCATTCCATCATGGCGGGCCTTCATTGAGGCTTGGAGCAAGCCGGTGGAGAGTGCGCCCAGTCGTGCCAGCCGGGCGACCCCTTGGTCGGGACTGCCTCACTTGGATGTGTTGAGGCATTCGATGTCCATGAAGCCACCTGGATGACACGGATGTCATGGGCGAGGTTCAGTCACACTTCATCTGGAGGTCTACCAGATGCTTTATTTGTTTCCCCCTGGCATGTCAACATGGAATGGAAACACGATCAAAGAGAAGACATCACTGCTTTGAAAGAACACTTGGCAAAGAGGCCCTTCGTTCTTGATGCTTCCAGGGAGCAAAAACACCAGCGTCGGTATGCATCACTGGGTCAGGATTGGAAGGATCAAGGAGGGTCACATCAGCCATGAAGACACCCCAGACCTGACGCTGCGCGTGCTGGTGGACTGAGGAGCACCGTCTTCACATGCTGTGACATTGAAAGGCTCTTGAGCCTGTGCTACTTGCGCAACCTGGGCTTGTGACGAGAAAGTGAGGTAAGACAGAATCCAAGAGTTTTGATTTCAGGCCACCAGTGGTGATGGAGGACATAACCAGCACCTGGACGCCAGAATTGTCCATAAATCAGGTGTTCTCCAGATTGGCTTTCAAAGATTCTGAAGAAGCTCTGTGTCGATCTGCAGGACTGTAGTATATTAGTGATCCTAGATCTCCAACTAGCTCCTTCGCAATGGAAACCACACAAGAACAAACCGGTTGATCATTCTTTAAAAAAAAACCCACACATGAAGAGCTCCGCATGTTTCCTTCACGTCCTTTCTCGGGTGCCACCGCCACCCTGCCTTCACCCCAAAAGGCACCTCCGCGTGGTGGAACAGCTTGGTGGAGCCTCCGCGCTCCGGGCTTCTCCACAGCCTCACGGAGTCGAAGCCCTTCAGGTTCCGCGGACCTAAGTCGTTGGTTCAACCACCTCGACATCCCCCTGTTCAACCAGGACTATTGGGGGTGTATTGGGTGCATTGATAGCCCCCCTGGTTTGAGGTGATTGGGGGGTGTCCATGAACCCCCCCCTTGCGGGGTGGTGAATGGACACGCCTCGAAGACCTCTAAGTAGCTATTAGACACCCCTTGCCCGGGGGGGCCAGGTACTGTAGTAGTTATTCCATGTAGACCGTTTGAGGTGTTGCCATCCATGTGCTTTCGGGGCTTCCCCTGTCTTCATCAGCCTACATGATGTGCACATCCTGTTTTCGTCTGTATATTGATCCAACTGAGGAAGTAGCCTCCTTATAGGAATGGGCGCGCCGGAGGAATACAGAAGTTGCCTTTTTTGAAAAATGACATGGTGGGACGTTACATGTTGTCCATGTTCTCCCATCACTCACCTCCGTCTGGACTCATGAAGTATCCTACCTGGCAGTCATAATCCACCACAAACCAGGCCGAATGAGTCAAATGATTCATTTGTCCTGGACTCTCCGGGGATGGATGAATTGAAGTCCACCGATCGTAATGGTTTTGTACCATGTTTTGCAATGCTTACAGTATACATCTCCAGGCCTCGAGGGGCCTGACTCATCAACAGTCTAAAGTTAAAGGACCATTGAGCAAACAATCACCAAAACTCCTCAACAGCTTGTCCCGCGCCCATTCCAACCCGGCATCCGCGGATGCCGCGTGGGCTGGAACGGCGGATGAAGCACGCCACCTGTGGGAAAAAAGCACCTGGAGGTGCTGGACGTGGTTTGTGATCATCGTGAATTCCATTGTGGTCACCTTGATGACAGACACTGGGCCGAGCTGACCAGTGTGAGGGCCAACCCACCCATGGGAATACACTCATGGGGACCTGAGTGGATGGCACAGGGGGGACATCGAGCTGATCAGGTGCTCAGTGCCACTGGCCACACTTGATTCGCTGGTACGGCGTCGCGACGTCTCCAGCTTCCGGAAGGGAGCCGTAAGGAGCGATCCCCCCACCAGAGCCGCGGCCAGCTGCGGGGCGCGCGGGTGACTCCTTCAGTTGACCTGACTCAAACCGAACTTAAGGTTCTCCTGGGAATGGAAGGTGCGAGGATACCAAAGTCATGTCTTGGGGCCTTGGGGGTGCTTAAGCAGCCCTTTCGATGTTGTGGTTTTGCATGACAAAGTGCATTTGATCACGCAAGCGGTGTCAAAGACTTTGCACAATTGACATTCTACACTTCTCCAGTAGCTCTGCAGCACTTTGGGGCGGGTGTGGTGCCGTGGCTTTTAACAGGGATGTCTCCAACCAAAGGGTCTGGGGCTGGTGTACAGTTTTTTTTCTTGCACACCGTCGTGGGCTGGACATCCCAGGATTGGATGATTGAGCATGGTAAGGAAGGACTGCCCTGGCGCTCTGCGGCCGTCGGGGTGCGGCAGAAATTGGACGAGCCGAAGAGTCCCCCAAAACCCCTCCAAAAGGAGAGAAGCGATCGAGGAACCATGTGCGATCTTTTTGGCTTGCAATTTTTCACAACAAGTAACTGTTTTTTTCACCATCTTTCTTTCGATAAACTTTATATTCTCTCGACTCTCGAGGGAGTTCCTTTTCGGCCTACTCGCCTCAGCTGGATCAAGGGAGGTGCTACAGAGATCCAGCGTCCCAGATCTGGTGCTTCGCTGAAGACTAGCATGGACCCTGAAAACCACTGGTGCGTAGAGGGTCTTTCAGGGTTCCATTCTCAGGGTCCATGTTAGTTTTGGGGAGTGTATGTCTTGAGTGCCTGCTGCCGAAACTGCCATGAGAAGCTTCCGGTGCTTGAGCTTCTTTGAGATATTGGTTGGTCAATTCCTTTCAAGAGACCAATTCGACCGGTCTGGTCTTTTCAGCATTCCGACTCTTGATGAACTGGGCAGATCACCCAAAGAGTGTAACCGTGACAAGGAACACATGATACTGACATATACTGACTATCTGAAAGCTTTCGCCTCTAAAAGGCCAGGGCCAGGGTGGCTGGTTTTTGAATCTACCTGCTTGCGCCCTCACCTCCTGTCGACTGAGCAGCTTGAGGAGCTGCCATGCCTTGGTCCTACGTCATCATTGATTACGTTTGCCTAGCGACTTGGTCAAGAGAAGTGCCGTAGGCATTTGTTGGAGTTTGGTTCATGCGCAGCGAGCACTGATTGAAAGGATTAAGGTGTTGCCCCAACAAGGCCTCCAACAAGGGGGGGTTACAGATCTGGTGCGCCTACCAGGCTGTCCCATGCATTCCGTGGGCGCGAATCCGCCATTGAATCGGCTGGACGCCTGCTTCATGCCAGCACTAGCTCTCTGAAACCAGCTAGGCATGCTACTTGGTGGAACTGATCTTGTGCCTCATGGTTCACCGCTGGTACTTCTTCGTGAACGAGAGCGCTGGCTGGTCGCTGGGCCAGATTTTTGGCCGTCCAGCCGTGGGAACCCACCAGTTCCTCAACATCGACCGAGCATTCGAGGGATCCGAGCATTCGAGGATGGAAGAAGGTGAAAGGCTGGGAGTGAATGGTGTTTGCTGGTCAGGTAGGAGTTTTATCCAGCTGAAAGTGATGGAAACCATGGGTGGGCCAGCTTGGCCCAGGAATTTGGTGCAACCTCCGCGACATGCGTGTGTCGTGGCGCCGGTGTTGTTTGGGTGTTAGCTGCTCAGTGGGGTAAAGCGACACTTGGAGCCACTTTGCTCCAAGTGCCTCGTATTTGGAGCCTCCAAAGCCACCCCGAAGGGACTTGGAGCCCTAGGGTTGAGTGGGTGGGGGGAGTCATCGAGGAATTGGCTCCACTTCATTCTGGTGATTTTGAGCGCCATGGATTTGGCCGCTGACTGGGGAGCAGACGATACCGGGACCATCATGTACATGAGCCTGGGCCGGAGGGAAGTGTTCTGCTTGGGAGGTCCCGGTGGTGGCTGGAAGGGCGTTTTCTTGATTTGATTGTATAATCAGTTCTGGGATAGGGCCAGGGCCTGGGCCACGGGAAGAAAAGCCAACTCCAAATCGTTCCAACCCAAAGCTGATGTCGGAATTGGGACTGACTAGATTGCATCAAACACCTTGGGAACTGCAGAGCACCAGGTGCTGCAACACACAGATCTTTGGCAGGTGTTTTCCCCTCAACTGGAATGGCCAAGAACGTTTCAGGAGCGGTTCCTGTAGTTGAGCAGGGTATATACATGTGTATATTGTACTTCCAGTAGCTCCTACTGCTCGCGTGCTCCTGCAGTACTTCTGACGCGGCGCTCTGAAGTTTCGGTGGTCCGGTGTCACTTGGAAAGACGGTCGATTTGGGAGTCCCCATCACTTGGGCCAACCCAATGGGAATGGCTTTCCTGGCCAACCCGCCGTGAGTTGGAACCGATTCCGGGTCCCCCCCGCCTGGTCGCCAGCGCCGACCTTTGACTGCCGCGCCAGGAGGTCGCTCCGCTTCTGCCGCGTCACGAAGGCGTTCCGGATTTTTCGAGTGATGACCTCCTTCCACGACGCTGGTCAGGGCGTGGCAGGGGAGGCAGGTAGTGGCTCGGTGAGGGCCCTTCTGTGAAGCATCGGGGGCCATGATGTTGGAGATAGATCAAGTCAAACATATAGGTATAAAAGGATGCGCGCGCGCGCACGCACACAATATAATAAACAAATATAATCAAATATATATATATATACATATTTATACACATATTAATGCTACATTACAATATCGATAGTATATATATAGATGTTAACCATATATGTACCACATGTTCTGTATATACATATTCATAATTAAAGAACACACTTATATAGATTAAACACAATATATTTGTAAGGTGCAGAGCCTGCAGGGCTGAGGTTTGTTGGGTATCGGTATCGCTTTATGGACTTGTTCTAGTCTCGCTCGGTTTGTTGTTACGAAAGCCAGCTATCGGCTAGGCTAGGCTGACCAACTTTTTCCACTCTCCCCAGCAGGGCTCTGGGTTCACCCTTGCAAGGCCTGTTTTTTGGACCTACACAAAAAGGCCTCTGAGAAAGCGGGACACGGCAACAATGACTTGTCGTTGCACGAGGCCGCTTTTCTGGGTTGCCGCCCTCTTGCGGTGTGTTTGAACGCAATCTCGAGGCGAAAAAATAATAGGATGCCTTTGGAAAGGTGGGTTCTAGCACCAACTTCTGGGACCTTTCTGGGACCTCAAGGCGGAGTTTTGGTGCCCTTGTCTGCCTTGTTTGAGACGGCCGGGCCACTCGGCCCGCGGTGCCGTGCTCCCGAATCCGTCTTTTCCACCCTCCACCGGGGACGGCGATGCTGCGCAGTGGGGTCCCAAGGAGTTGGCGGCGATGCTGCGTAGCTTCACGAGCTGTTTGTGGGCGATGCTTTGGAGCTTCATGCTGCTCTATCTACTTCTTTACCTTTGTAGCTTGGAACCGAACTCATCATATTTGTTCCATCTTCCCCCTCTTCTGGTTTCGGGAAATCGATTGAAGTCAAAGTCCAGTGATGTGGAAAGGTTCCACGGATGGCATCGGTCTGGTTTGTCGCACACAGGCGTTGCCTTGATTCGCACACAGGCGTGGTTTTGATTGCTCAGTCACGCTTTGATTTCTTCGTGTTGGAGAGGGCTGATGGTCCGAGTTTATATATACCTTTTCCAATTGAGTCGGGTTCTGGGGGAACTTGAGGTGCGCTGATCTTCGCGCAGGGCATCAGTGAGAGTCTTGCAGACGACGTCTTCCTGGACCAAGAGGAGGTGGAGAGTCCAGAGCGTTGAGTGTTTTTTGGGAGGTTTTCGGGTTTTGTCGGCCAAGCCGGTGTTTTCACTTGGAACTGTTCACCGAATTGACTTGAGTCGACCAAGCGGTAGGGCCTTCACGGCCAGTGGACGCGACTTTTTGGAAGCTAAGCCGGTCCGGGTTCGCTTGAAACTTTGCGTCTCAACTGGCGCACCCTCCGACCCTATGCAGGCGGTGAGGAATCACTTCGGCAGTGTGGGGCGGACGATGCTCTCCCTCTACATGAGCGTCACGGGCGGTGCAGACTGGATTATCTACTACGAGATCTTGGAATACACAGGCGCGGAGCGGAGGGGCTGAGCCGACTGGCTGAGGGAAGGCTTGAAGCGAGCTTCGTTTCAAGGAGTTTCTGGCGTTTTCCGAAATTCCAAACATGGAGCGTTTTTGGGCGATTCTTGATGAATAACCCCCCAGACATGGTTTGCAAAGCCACTTCAGGCCGGGAGGGTTTACGAATCAAGAGTCTACATTGTCCCACGCAGGGCGAACGTCAGGGCGAGCCGGTCAGCGTCGCTGCGTTTGGCATCTGGCGATGCCGGTGTTCCGTCGGCGGTCGACGGCGATGTTTTCTCATCATTTCTCAGCTGGGACTGCTGAAACCGAGAGCTCTATCAGGAATCCATGTTTTTTTCTTTTTTCTGCCTCATTCATGCGTTTGTTCCAGTGAGTGCCCTCTATCAAACATGACACTATTCAGCATTGCCACTTGATTCCTGCTATGAACTCCATCGAACTCCTTTCACTTAAGAGCTGAAGCGCCTTTCACTCTGCTTCAGGCTTCCTCTATCCTTGGCTGTTCTTGGCTTTCACCTTCCTCTTCACCTTCGCCTTGGTCAATATCCTCACGGCCCTCTTTGTCGAGAAGGCCGGAAGTGACGACTGGTGCCAGACCTGCTCCAACACATGTGAAGCTCGATGGTGCTCCTGACTGAGTCGTGGCGCGCCAGCTGACCAAACAGCTGGGTAGCTGCTGGGTAGGTGCTGGTGTAGGTGTGTCGGTGTCTTCCTTTTGTTCCCCTGCTCCTGCATGCCTCACTATGTCACTGGTTGGGAGATGGTCCGCCTTCAGTTTTGCTTCTTTCCGGGACCGAGGCCGTCGAGGGCGCCAAGCCAGAGAGGGAGTATCGGATCCTGCATGAGCGGCAGAAGCTTGCACATCAGGTGGGGATGGAACGGGACTCAGTTACGGTTTTCGACTGCTGGCTTGCTTGATGCTCATGCACAGGGTGTCCGAGGATTTTTGGAAGGCCCTTTTCTGATCCCATTCCAAGAGATGTTAAACCTCCCCAGACTTTTCTCCCGCGTGTCACCCTGTCCTGCTTGGAAGTGATACCTTAAGCCTTAGATCCTTTGTTGTCATTCCTCATCCACACCCACCTTGGCCGTGCTGGGGGTGATCTGGCACCCAGCTACGAGCAGTTCCCCTTTCCCACTTTCGTGACTATGTCAAGGAGTGTCCAGCTCGCTCCTATCGCCACCTGGGGCTCTCCAGCCCAAAGCTCGATCATCGCCACACCCCACGCCCATCCTCGGTCCGCCAGCCCCGGCTTCGGTTCGGTTCGACACCGATGGGTCCGGGTGGTTCGCTCCGACAAGGCGGCCGAGCTGCGAGAACTCTTCTTCAAGATGGACCTGGCGGCTCGGAGCGGCCGATCGAACTGGTTGCCGGGACCGGGAGGTCGGAAGGGAAGAGGTCGGATTGGGAGTCGAAAGGGGGGGGGTCCTGATGCTAGGGAGCTGCTTGGCAGCTCGTGGAAATGGCTCCAAGCAGTGACCCTGATTCTAGGCCATTTTGGGGGATTGAGCTGGCATAGAGGTTCCTGTATAGCACAGGTTCCTGTTGATAGGGTTGATGATCCTGGACAGGTCTGTTGGAAGATCCATTCAATAGCTGCAATTTTTCATGGCTTGAAAGCCTCTTAGACAAGCCTCCAATGCTGTGCGACGCTCTCATGACCTTCAACTCCTCAAGAGGACAAGCAAAATAGGAAACTTAAAACCCCCTGGAGACTCACATGGACCTTGAACATTACACGGTGGAAGACCATGTTCCTCTAGGACTCTAGGTCGTTCATCGTTTGAGGCTCGCTTGGACGGATGGACCCGAGTAAGGGTTGACATCCAAACGGGTCCGTTTGGTGTGGACCTCTTTTGGCACATGGACTGACCGTTTTTGGGCCTCCGTTGACCCCTTTCGATTGTTATTTCCCATTGATCTCTCTGACAGGTCGTCAGTTTGAGTCAGACTCCATTTTGGGCCACCTGGGGCATCTTCCCGGCAATGGCCGGCTCCGAACCCGACGGCCGCGGTGATCTCTCCGTGCCCAGGATCATTCCGGGCGCATCTCTTGGGAGGAGTTCAGCAGTTGAGCCTTGGGCCAAAGGGGGGAGGCTTTAGTAATGCCTTCCGAGATGCCCAAAGGGTTTGGTCGTGAAAACTCCTTAGTAAAACAAATGGTTGTTCGGTATTCCCGTTATAAATCAATGGTGGTTTGAATCTGAGGGTTGGAGCTCAGCTTCCCCAATGCCCGACGAACCGTCTTGCCTTGGCCTGGCGCGACGATCGGGGACGAGAGGTTGTCCCTATTTTTCGACTTATATAATGTATAGACTCTTGATTGATAGACCCCCCATATGAAAATGAAAAGGATTTTTCCGTTCAGATGGAGAGGGTTTATGAATCAAGAATCTACATGATGTTGTGCGATTTTTCGGACTTGGGGTCGCATCTAAAGGGACCATTATCCTTTTCACCTTCGGTGACATGGATGTCGAGAGGTTCAGGGTGCGTCGTGCGTCGTGCGTAGACGACCGCGGTCGGCCATCCCTTCCGGACGTCCGTCGATCCAGCTTCAGTGCCTGCGGCCCACTCCCAGTGCCTTTGGCCCGGGGTCTGATCAGCCTTGAAGGCATGCTGGACAGCAACATCGTCGCCTTCATGGGCAGTATCGGTTTGGAGGTCACCGATGCGGAGTTCTTGTGGAAGTTGGTGGCAGGCCAAGGGGGATCTTGAGGAGAGTGCGGCTTTGAGATGCACGAGGGGGACGGTGGTCCTTCAAACACACTCCCCTTGGCTTGGCCTGATGTTGCCAGTGCGGGTGTGGATGGAAGTGTGTGAGATTACTCAGCCAGGATCACAAGGCTGCAGGTCTCCTTTTGACTTGACCTGTGCTCGGAATTTGCAAAATCCCGCCAGTTTCTGATTTCTAGCGGACTTCGCGGATGCCTTCGGGATGGAGGAAGAGCGGTCAGTTGGGCGGTTCCCCCCCCAAAATCGAGATGGTTCGCCGCTGTGAACTGGCCGAGGTTCAAGGCCGTATCAACTCATATCAAGTCCTAGGAAGTCTGACTGATGCCTCTTTCCGGCCTCCAACATCCTCCAGCCACCATTGATTGATCCTCCCCTCCAATCATGGAAGATGACCAGGACCCCATTGTAGAGGAAAATGGTCTTCCTTCCTTCCATGATTTGGGTCAGGGAGTGTCATCGCGTGCCTTGGTCTTCGCGTGCCTTGGTCTTGGGCGTTCTCGGTTTTGTGGCCGATTTGTGGCCCAGGCATTGTTTGAATGGTCTGAATCCCACGAATGAGCTGTTTTGTAATGGTCGAACTGAAGGCTAGGGTTTGTTGGTCAGGCGAAGATGGAGATTTGGAGATCACCACCTTCGTCGACACCTGCATGGCGGTGAGGGGCCAAGCCAGTGCCCTTTCAGAAGCAAATGTTCTGCGCGGTTGACAGATCGCCATTAGGTCATCAGGTCCCTACTGGTAGGAGGCTGGAAGCCTGAACAGTCGGGCGATTGTTAGAGAACCGCTCTTGCGGTAGGTTGTTCCTGAGCAAAGATCGGGCTTGCGTCAAGTGTACGGCATCATGTAGAACAAGTCATGGCAGGGATTGCAGCCATATTTAGAATCTGATGGCCATGCTGTTGTGCAAAAACATGCACGATGCCCAGCCCAGAAGGGGCAGCATGGTGTATTAATCGATTCATTTACCTTGATTTTCTTCAAAGACTTGGGAGTCTTGGTCGGAGAATCTCAATGAAGTTTCGGGGATACAGGAGTGTACGTCGCAGGACCATCGGGCGAACTTTTTATTTTGTAAATGTAATGAGACCTTTTGAGACTTCCAGAGTCTCTTTTGGGACCTCCGTCAAGGTCGATCAGAAGCCGTTCTCCAGCCGAGGCACCTTAGATGTCCAAAAGCAGCTCCTCAGCATTGAGCGCATCAGCGAGACGCTGCGAGAGTGGGAAAGGCGCTTTTGGCCACTCCTCCACGAGGCGGTGGTTGCACCGCTGCACCACTCACGGGTCCTCAGGAGTGAAGGTGAGAAGTTGAGATCATCCCTAGAAATCCATTGGTTCCTATAGCTTCTGGTTGCGTTCGTAGCGATGGCCTCCAATTACTAGTAGCGATGGCCTCCAACCTCATAGCAATGGCCTCCAACTGTTACTACCATGGTTCCTATAGTTCCTGGTTGTTATGTACTTGTTCCATAATGGGATGATTGTCCAGGGCCACGGGCTAGTTGGGGGGAATGGTTGGGTGGATAACTAACATTTTGTGGTGGACCAGAAAGAAACTAGGGTTCAGAGTTCATAAGCTGGTTTTGTTGGGTTTAGCAGCTGGTTTTGGCTGGGTTCAGGCACTCATCTTGTCGAACTCTTTGTCAAACGGCTTCGGGGAGGTGGCCAGCTTGTGAGCCAGTGTGTGACACACGACGATCGGAAGACGAGCTCCTTTTGGCTCGTGTTCCGAACCCCTCCCACGTCTCGCCGTCTCTCAAAAGCACTGTCTCCAGTCCAGGGGCGCGCGCCTCGGAGCCCCAACCTACACCAAGAAGCCGCAAGCAGAATGACCCGCTTGGTCCGTGCCGTTTGGTCCGTGTTCCTTTTTTCGTGGTCCGAGCCCCTAACGGTCCTTGACGCAGACACGTCGCACGCTGATGCAGGCCTGGGGTCTCCGTACCGGCTCGACGCAGCTGCACCTGTGAGAGGCAGCAGACACCCTCGCGTCCGCACCCGGCCGGGCGCCGGTGGCACATGTGGCACATGGCCCCCCCCCCCTCTCATTTTTCGGGTTCTCACCCTGCGTGCCCTCCGCCTGTGGGAGATGCCTTTGGGTTCGGAGGCTGCGCCGAATTTGGGGCGCGTCGATGGTTGGGCCCGGCTAGACGTCCAAAAGACCTGGGGCCCAAACCCAAAGGATCAGAACCCACGACAGGCGCCAGAGCTGCCCTCAAATGCAACAGCACTGACCCAGATGACCAAGAGCTTCAACAAAGAGCGACCGACTCGTAGGGTTTCATTGCTGCCAAGGAGTGGTCTTTTCCAAGTTCAATCGACTGACTCCAGGAAGTGAACTATCAAGAAGTTGCTCGACTAACTCCTAGCAAAGAAGCATGGAACCATTTGGTATCCGCTCTTTAGATGTAGAAATTCAGACATTGGATGACATTGGATAATGGATTGAATTGAACTCTGTGTGTGGCTGGGGCAGCGAACAACTAGAGTCTAGAGCGAGACAACTCGAAGTCCCTAAGGGATTCTGCGAGAGGAAAAATGGGGCCTTTGTGAGGCTTTCCTACTCACCCAGCAGGTCTAGTAGGGAAGAGAGATTCAATGCAACCTCTGACGATGGGCCATGAAAATTGATGTACGTCAAGAGAACATGTTGCCCACGCAATGGCAAGGGAGATGCAGCTCATCACGGAAAGCTGTTTTAGGAGTTGAGCGCATCTCAGTCACAGTCACCACGAACAGGGTCACTTATCCAGCACTGTCTCCGCAGTCGAAGGGTCACAAACTGAAAGGCTGTTGGTCAGAGAGCAATGCAGGAAGCAGCTGTTTCATGCATGTTAGCTCCTCTTCGAAAATTCCCTCGCACGCTGAGCTTTACAAGAGGCTTTTGTTTGCATCCACCCGGAAAGCCGCCATGGAGTCTACGGAATCCTTCAAGGAACTCTTGGCGAAGCTAGCCATCAGGCCAGCCGATCTGATCGAAAGATGGCGTGGATTGCTGCAAACAGGGCCAAGCAGGGCATCCTTTGCATGACCTGCAGGGTGTCCGTTTTCTCAAGCCGTCGGCCTTGTGGAAACAGCAGCCACTTTTTAGAGCGACGGTTTCTCAATTTTCCATCCTTAGCCCTCCTCCTCCAACTGCAAAGCAAACGCAAGCAGCGAGGCACGAGAGTGAAGTGGCCGAGCTACGAGCCCGTTTAGCTGAGCTGGAGCAGCAGCAGCTCAAGGCACCCGCGGGCGTGCCGCGTCGCGTGAGGAAATCCCTAAGGTCAGTGGGGTTTTGCAGGGTCTGGGGATGCATACCTCCAAGTTTGGGCGAAGCCGATGCACAGCACTATTCTTTTTTGAGTTTCTTTGCTCCTGGTGTCTTTTCAACTGGATGGGAGGCGTCGCCCTTGGGGGATTCAAACAGCAAAGACAGGTTGAGACATCTCAGGTTCTGGAGACATCTCATGCTACTCCCTGTTTCATGTCCTTGGTCCAAGCCAGCGGCGAACTCCAAAAGGTGACGTTTCTGAACCGAACGAACGAACCACCGCATGGTCGACTCGCGGGCGTGATGGCGTTTGGAGGCCGGGGGGGTTTGATGGATCAAGAGTCTAGGCAGCCACTGGACCAGGAAGCAACAAGAAAAACACACGGTTTCCTTGGGTTGGCCCTGCCTCGGCCCAACCCCCCTTGGGTGAACAGTCTTGCGTGGTGAACGGCTGGGCCATGCTGTGGGACGGCTGGTCCAGTTCCGCCGGCAGGTGCAGACGGCGGTCTCAGTGGAGGGGGAGGCTGAAGCTGGCAGAGGAGAGATGGCTCGAGCGTGACTTCGGTGACTTCGGTGAAGAGGTCATTCTCTCTCTCTCTCTCTCTGGGCATTGGCCTGGAAAATCCATTTTGGTTCCAGCATCGATCTATCAAAGTCCAGTGGGTTGTTCCAACAGAGGTTGAAGAACCCTATGCTATCCGATAGGTATTGCAGGTTACGGGTCCTATTTACGGTCACTGGCTACCTCTCTTGGTTGGTCTAATCCCACCAGCTTGTCTGGCCACGGAAGATTCGGCTTGCACGAGAGGATCTCGACAGAGTGAGGCACGGCGGCGGAGGGGGGCGGATTTGGGGCCCCTGACACCCGACACCGATGGAAGCAAGAAGGAACACACAGGGAGTCACAAAGGGGTGAGGGGTGACGAACTTGGAGGATAGGGGAGCCCATTTTCCACACTCACTTAGGGACTAGAAGCCACCCCTTTTGTGACTCCTGGACTATGGAAGCTGTTGGCGATGGTTTTTCATTCTGCCGCTCGCCTGGCTGCTCCTTTTCATTTGGAACCTCTGGGTGCGCTGCAACGGGTCTCCGAGCTGGCGACCGGATACACAGAAGACCTGCGGTCAGGCTGTGGCGAGTGTGATCCGATGACAGGTCGTAGGATTTCCTGCGGCCTCGCCCTCCGGAAGAGGTGCTGCTACTGAAATCCTCCGACTGGTCCGGAACGGGGCCGCGGAACCCACGGCGCGCGAGGACGCGAAGCCGGCACGGACAGGAACTGCGGGCGTCGAAACAGTGGTCCTTCATCTCATCACTCTGGAGGAGTGGCGGGGAGCCGGGCGGCCCAGAAATGGAGTCCGTGACGCTTCAGCAGCGAACTCCAACCATGAGACTGCTCAAAAGTCCAGCCGCTCCTCCAGCGAAAAGTTTTCGCATGGATGCTTCCATCCCTCGTTTCCGGGGCTCCATTGTTCAAGCTGGACACCTGTGTGGTTCACTCCAGGTCCTTAGGACGGTGGTGAGCGCTGCCTCCTCGTTCGACTCACACGAACGAACTCCCACAACCACCGCCGCCCAGATGCGCCCAGGCGCCAGATGCGAGCGACCAGCAGCGGCCTGGGTCTGCGGCGGATCTTGCAGGAAGGGCAGCCGAAGCCGTCTTTGATCTCCGGAGCGTCGCTGGTCCAAGGGGGGTGAGGGAACCTGGGGCTTGGCTTCGCCATCGGATGCTGTTGCTGTTGCTGTTGCTGTTACTGTTACTGTTGCTGCTGCTGTTGTTGTTGTTGTTGTTGTCGTTGTTGTTGTTGTTGTTGTTGTTGTTGTTGGATTTTTGAGCTCTTTGTGCTCAGGGGGTCCTATAGACTGTGAATAGAAAAAATCGGGCCCAGGCCTGGAGAGGTAAACATGGTAAAACCTTCTGGTCGTGGGCTTTGGTTCATCCACTCCCAAGAGTCCAGAACAAAAGACTCATTTGATCCCTCTTTAGCCTTGCTGCTAGTGATGTGAAGTAAAGTCCCTTTTCTCCATCTCTTCCCACGGCCTTTCCCCCCCCTAAAAAGGGGCCACTTCCATTCCGATGAACTACCCCAATGTGTTTTTTGGGGCACACGGCACACCCTCCCAGTTCCACATCACCTCATAACCCCACCCACCCATTAGGAGAACGCAGGGCCTGGGGCCTGTTCTCGGGCGTTCCGAGGGACCAGCGTTCGGGTGGGGAGGAAGAACAACGAGGACCCAAAGGTTTCGGTCTTGGCTTCACCGGGCCAAAGACCGGATGTTTTCTTTTTTTTTGCGGCCTTTTTGCTTCTGCTGTTCGTTTTTGTTTTGTTGGGCATGCCGGATGGTGCCGGCTTGTTGGGGCTTTTGAAAGGCAGATGTTTTGACTTCCCAACTCCATCCAACTCCCAATGCTTTTCCATCCGTGGCACAGAACCGAGGAGCCACTTCCTACATGGTGCGGAGAACACTCTGGTGGTCGCGCTTCTGTTCAAGTACTTGGAGTGGTGGCACCAGCTTCATGAGCCACCTCGGAGTGGGTGCTTGGCCGCTGGGCACGCGTGCCCGGTCCGAGGGTCCACCCTCGACACGTCGGGATGGACCAAGTGGAAGCGTTTGGCGCTTCGATGTCTTCCCATCTAGCAGCCCACTTAGTTGGATAGTTCCACATCCGCATCAATTGTTGATATTAGGTTTTGAAGTTAGCACTTACTCCTCACGTGACGACGTTTTGGGGGCGGGAGGCCCCTTCACAACACCCTTCTCATTTCTAGCCAGGCACTGTGGACCAATTGTTCTTTTCAGATGGTGCAGAGAATGGGATCCTTTTTGTCTGATCCTGTGTATGTGAAACTGTGAAACGCCCCAAGCCCCGCACAATGCCACAGCCTGGCGACGGGGGTGACAAGGCGCTCCGGCTCCCCTTCTGTACCCCGTGACCCCGTGCCTTCCACCGGTGAGGTTCGGGTGCTTCACTCCCGGACCTTTCAGAACATTTCGATGATTGCCATTCTCTTCAATGCGGTGTGGATCACCTACCTGACCGTCCCTGGGACTTGTTTTCGGACGACCTCGCGGGCGGTGCTGCTGCACGGCACGCGTTTCGGTACAGACCGAGTGTAGGCCCAGCGCAGGGACCCCCGGACTCAGAAAAACTCTGCCCCAGCCTGACATTTTTCTAGTCAGGTCTGGGGGTAGAATAGGTAAAGCCTTGTAAAAATGAGTCATGACTGGACTCTCTGGGATAAAGTCGAGTTCCGCAACTGTGCAGGATTCCGCAACTAGGATTCCGCAACATTGGTGGATTCCCTCACTAGGATTCCGCAAATTTGTGAATGATGAGGGGGTTGGCGTGATGTCGGGATCACACGATGGGGACGAGGGTGGGTTGGGGGGGGTGGGGGGGTTGGGTGAGGGGCTAATGACGTTGGTTTGGACAAGATGATGTCACAGGCACTTGCAGAATCTGACTTTCCAGTCTCAGAATATAAGTTTCAGAACCCTAGTTGCAGAATCCGACCGATGAGTTTCCGAGTCCGGCTCTCACCGGACTCTCCGGGTTCTTTGAGCTTGTGCTGCGACCTCGGTGTGCTGCCCCCTCCCGACGACCTCGTCTCATCGGGCGACCTCGGTGTAAGGATTGGAGCCTGCAGCATCCAATGGGAGGCGAGACGGGCGCGTGAGCGAAGGGCACCGTTTGCTCTGGCGGGGCCCTTCCTGGGCCACACTTATCATATCTTTAGTTCTTGAGCAGAGTTGTCTCAACACTTGGGACTAAGATTGCCCTCAAAGAAAATAAGGTAGAGATAGGATGACGTCGACCTACAAACGTGAACTAGCAAATGCCCAGGGCTGTCAATGTCCTCCATGAACATCAACCACAGCTGATGAGAGACGAAGCCAATCCAGTTTATTTCTTAGGGATCAAGGTTCTCGCCAGGCCCAAGGGCCAAAACACCCACGAAGTCCGACGAGTGTTGATCGAATGTTTTGCGTCCTTTGGGTTGATCGAATGAAAAGGTGAGGCGCCAAACCACAGAAGTGTCGGACTTCAAAAGAATCCTACTCTGCTACTCTTTGGTTGAGGTAGACTACCTGGGTTCCAACTTTGGGTTGCAATGGCATATGTTTGAAGTGCCTCCCGGCCCACCGGATGGAGGCAATCCGCAGGAGTACCAGATGGTGGACCTCGCCTTCATCGCAGCTTGGCAAAGCTTGGCACAAGCTCAACTGAGCTGCTGCCATTGGGCTCAGATCGATGTTAGCAAGTCGAGACTGATCTCCCCTGATCCCAGTTTCAACCCGAATCTTCGTCAATTTTGTTCTTCTATCTTTGCTTTACCCCATCCGGCGGTTGACTCAGTGTAGAGAAGACGGTGAAGTGGACACCCTCATTCTTTAACGGGTAGCGAGCTCGAGAGGCAGGCCCGTGTGCAGCAAAAAATGATCCCAGGTCCCTTTTTCAATATTTTTCTGGGGGAATGATTGGGTTACTCTTTGATCCACTCCTGTTCCAATCGATCCAGGTCTTCTTCTTCTTAGAGCTGGTTCTGCGCCTGGCCGTCCATCGGCTCTACTTCTTCATCAACTACAATGCGGGGTGGCAGCTGGTCCCGAGCGGAACCGCGGGGGGCGCCGGGTCGAATGACATCCTCCATTTGGGTTGGCTGGTCCTTTTGGGTGTTGATGTGGTCCGTGGGGTGAACCTGCTTCCGTGCGTGGCCTCCTTTCCCAACCCTTCTTGGGGGTTGAAGGCGAGAAAGAGAGAGAGAGGCAACAAGAATCGCCCTTTGGGAGAAACCATGAGAAGCCTTTTTTGGTCTCCCCCGTCGTGGGCGTGGAGGAAACAAAAAATCTGCAGCCCCACTACTTGCTCGAAAAACTCGTGTACAAAAAACTGCCGTCTGGAAACGACAGAGATGCTTCAGATTGAAGAATCCGCAAACGGACAATTGAAGACACGATGTGCAACTGCACACTTAACTCACTTGGCGATGTTTTTGATCGTGGGCGGTTGTCCGCGAGTACTGCAAAATTTTCGGACTAGGCTAGGAGCCGATTCTCATTCTTCGATCCTTACGAAGTTGATTGTTGCCCCACCAACTCGCGGAAGAAGCCGTGGAAACCCCACTGCCTCATCTTCTTGAGGAACCTTCTAGACTTCACCTTGGTGGTCTTGAGCCTTCTAGAGCTGACCGTGAGCTGGTCCTCTGGAAGGGATACCAATGGAACTGTCACCTATTTGAAGCTGGGTGCCAACAGCCCGGGATGGGAGCCTACTCGTCGCGTTCATTCTTGGGTTTTCTAGATGAGTGGGGGAACTTCTTCACCGAGCCTAAGGCTTAAGGGAAGCTGATGTCACACCACGAAAGCGGGTCCTGCTAGTGTACATTCCAAAAGGTAGCAAGATCATGAAACAAAAGTCATGAAACAACATGGGTCACAAAAACACCAAGAATTTTCGCCCTCTCACGTCCTTTGCACGTCTGAATGCTACTGCCGGTCCCTCACTGGCGCTTTTGGCATCCGCATGCGCAGCGCATGCAGATGAAGATGATGTTCCTGGAAGCCCCGAAGAGCCAGAAACCAGGGGATGTAAAGGATCTCCAGAAAAGCAACCAGAAGTGTTTCTCGTGGCGACAGGGTTTCCAGAGCGCATGGCACCTACTTTGCATCAGCTTGTGTGGGTTCATCGGCCTTTGTGCCGTTCCATCGAGAAAACATCAGAGGTAACGTACTGCCTCGGCGGGGACTTGGCATTGTGCATATGGTGCATGCTCATTCGTGATGTTTGGCTTTGTCCGGTTCTCGCTTGTGTACTACTGTCAGTGAGCAAGGTATATAACTCCGTTGTCTCTTTGGAGAGGCTGCTTTCAAGGGATGGAGCTTTTTTTTGGAGTCATGCAATTGTGCTAGGCTATAGCTTGGGGCACCGTGTCCAAAGGGGCTTTGAAGTGTTGCGTTGCTGCTTGTTTCTCCATCCGAAGAGCTTTCAAGGGCAAGCACCTGTACCAAGAGAGGTGTCAATAGTACTCCACTTTCTTCCAATTCTTTAGGTTGCAATGGCTAAAACATGTCAAAAAGCAACGGTCAAAAGGATCAACCCCCAAAAAGAACTGCGGAATGTTTTCAATGCTGCTTGGCGCTGCGCCCTTTCGCTTTGGAGAAGACTTCCCCCTGTGCACCGAAGGCCCATTTTCTCCTCACCCGATGCCTGTGTGGTGTGGTTTTTTTTTTTCCCTCGACATAACCATTTGAGGAGAGTGCTGCGGCTCTTGAAGTTTGCGCGGATTCTGCGGAGTTTGAAGGTCATAACTGCCTTCCGAGAGCCTCGGCACAGCCAGTGGCAGTGGAAGACAGATGTCCAAACATTTGTTCAAGCGATGTTGGCCGAAGAAATGAACCGTTCACATGGAGAATCTGTGAGCTTTGTGGTGAGACTTTGAAGGGTTGGGTTGAGGACCACAAGCACCGCACCTGTTGATCCCTTTCTAGTTGAATGCATGGGCCCCCCGAAGAAATGGGTTGACTGGAGGGCGCCAAACCGCTTGCTCGCTACGTTCGATACGTCGAACTCACCGCCGCCATCGTGCAGACGTGGTGGGGTACCCCAGCAGCTGGAACACGACGCTCCATGGGAAGTAGGGGAGCCAGCAGTCCACCCCTCTTTAGAGACTTCGAAGTGACCACCTGTACAGAGACGTGACCACCTTGCGCAAGTGCTAGCGATAGATGCCTTGAAAAAAACAGTCTGGTGCAATGTCATTGTCCTGCAAGCGGAGATCCTCCGTTTTTGATGAGTTTTCTTTTTTCTTTTGGGGGGGGTAGGTGGTCTAAAGGCCAGTCTACTGGCCACCTAGGAGTTGGCCATGATGCTGGAGAGCTTTCGGTCATGCTTGGCTGCGATGTTTTGGAGCTTGATCTTGCTGATCTTCCTGGTCTTTCTTTGCCACTGGGCTCGGTCCGAGCTCCGAGACCGGTGGCACTCGATCGACCCCGGCGTTGAGTTTGGCAGGCTGGTCACCAGCGGTCCGGTCCGGAGTTGGGCATCAACAGCCCATTGGTCACAGTGTTTTTTCAGAGCAGAACCTAGGCATCCATGACTGGAAGTGACGACCATGCAGAACCCCAAAATAGATATATAGAACAAGTAGATCCCCGTGGCCACCGTGGCCACTCTCTGAAGCTATGGAGGGGATCACCAACCAGGCCGGTTCTGAGCTGTCCCACCTGGCCACCGGCCGCTGGCGAGGTGCGTTGCTCTTCGCGCAGGGCGTGGCGGACGCCCTGCAGGCGCAGCAGGCGCCGCCGGAGCTGCTGGATCTGGTGACGTGGATGAGATGGGGCTGGGGTGACTGTGCAGGTCTGGGATTGCAGGTCTCGGTCTTTCAGAGATTCAATCTGCAGAGGCGCCCAGGCATGCGAGCGTGAGTGACATGAGCATCTGCTGTTCAGTAGGCTGTTGTCCCATTCATGGGTAGCAAGCAGCACATGCCATACACCATCCTAGTCCATGCAACCGATTGCTGTGGCTGATGCCTGTGCACCGATGTTATTTAAGCCATGAAGCGCCGTGAAGCGTGATTTGGGCCGTATCAGTGGAGGCTGCTAGTGGCTAGGAGCCGAAACGAGCTGAGCAAAGGTTATGGAGACGTTTGGGTCGGTGCTGAAGACGATGCTCTCCCTCTACATGGCCGTCACGGGGGGGCAACGACTGGTCTATGTACTATGCCACATGCGCCAGCATGAGTGTGGCAAAAGGGGGCTTGGGGAGATTTGTGAGAGTGTTTTTGTGGAGCTGAGGACTAAGGCTAGGGACTCAGAGTGTCTTGTTCTTTCAACTCGGACTGTTGTTTGGAAAGGCCCCACAGAAACAACATAACCCGGGCTTCTGCAGGTTTTTCCAGCGTTGCTGCTTCTTTGCAAGCAAACAGTTCAATTATGGTGCACTGACCAGTGGGAGAAGAATGGTGATGGGTGCCCAAGTTCCGATCGGCGTTGGGGTGCCCCTCAAGACTTGCAAACCCACCAACATGGAAGTGGAACCCTGTGCTTGAAGGAATCTACACTCTGGGGAATTGCAATTTTCACTTGCCAGTTCCATCGTCTGAGGAGCACGCTGTTTGTAAGACCCAGATGTCCCATGAGCTGTTGTAACTCCTCATCATTTCTTTTTCTTGGGTGAGTTGTTTTCTATGATCTGACATTTCATACCCGAAAAGCGAAGACGCCATGCCCCCCCCCCCAAGGGTATCCTGGAATCTCTGGGAAGCTTCTACCACTTGATCTTCATCATCACTCAGCAGCATCGCAGCATCGCCAGCTCCCGGCACTTCGGCACGTCGTCTGGAAGACGCACCTCATAGCACCCTGCCTGTTCTTTGACATGATGGTGTTGGTCATGTGTGTGATAGCCCAGTGCTGGTGCCCCCCATGCATGCTCTTGATGTCGCAATCTAGGCTTGTTCTCGGACACTCCTGTTGCTGCCGCATAGCCGCAGAGCTTGAGGGATCCAGCTCCCAAATTGGCGGGGGGGTGTTCCCTCAAGCTACCAGCCCTATGAAAGCTGGTCATTTCTCAGTTATCACTGCCATACCCGGCCGCTGTAACCCGGCTCACACATGATCACGCGATAATATCACGTCAGGTGGGTCGATTTGCAACTTCCCACTCATGCAATCATGCTCTTCCCCTTCGCGGACGAAGCGCTCCAATTTCTAGACCGTTGAATCTGCCTTCTTCTTCACCCGAAGTACCATCCACCAACATGACCTCAGGCGACACATACATCGGGGGTCGCATTCATCTCAGGCCTATACCTTTTTCTTTGCCTTTGCCATTTTCAATATCCTCACCGGTATCTTCGTGGTGCCTTCGGCATGACTTAAGAAGGACTTGACCGGCCAGTTCTTCATGTTTCTCCAGGTGGCGTAACTCCGAATTGCCTACCGTGCCACCCTTCCTTACATTTCTTCTTGTAACCACTGTGCCGAGCGCACGATACAGGTCTCCGAAATCGTGACTTTGGGAGGCTAAAAAGTGGCAGGTGGTGACCTGACAGAGGGTGCTTGTATTCCAAAGAAAGATCGGGTGCCAACCTCGAACCCACTTGAATTGAATCCGTTTGACCTGTGTCTGATAGGAAAAGGCAACCTTTTGGGTGGTTGCTGGTCAAATAGAGGTCACTCAGGTTCGAGTGCCAAGCTAAGGATCACAGTCGGGTACATAAGATGCACCAGAGGTGATCATGGGTGACCCCAGGCGCCGCCTTTTTGGGAACCTTGAAGTAGCCTCACTGTTGAGGCATGGCGTAGAAAGATCGTGGTGACGAGTGACATGGTCCCATCCTTTCGACGAATTCTCCCGGGAGAGCGACGGAGAGGTTTCACGGGTTGGGGGGCGTATATATCCATCTTTTTCAGCGAGCGGTTTGGAGCAACCATGGGGAGTTCCTCTTGCCCCTCCCCAGACTTCCAAGACCAGGTCCAGAAATCCTACCTGGTTTTGGTTGGGCCCAACTCGGCTGAATCCGCTGGTTCTTTGGGTGGCGGACCGGACTTCTTCTGGAGCGGCCAGGAGCGTGCGGTGGCCGCCAGCCTGCCGGACCGGGAGCAGCAGATCTTGTTGGAGCGGCGGAAGCTGCTGGAACAGGCGAGCCAGACATGGACCGTGGGATTGCTAGGATTTATGTCGATGGTTTTGGCTTTCGAACTACTTAATGGACCGTGGCTAGCCTACTTAATTAGGTGACACAGACGGTCCAAAAGTCCAAGGTGTTTCATCCACCCACCTGCCCACCACATCCCTGTCCGGTTCTCCAGCTCTGGGCGGCTCCTGAAAAAATGATCGGCTTCTTGACGTCCGGTGAATTTGACGAAGCCTCCTGCACATAGTAGTTCGCCCTCCATGATCCTTGAGCTTAGCAGCTAATCCACCTCCCCCATCCTCTCAGGGCTTTCGAACCTGATCCTCCTGTTCTGCAATGGATTCCTAGCCCCGGATTTCATGTCCCGATTTACGGAACAGCCCTTGATTGGATGGGCGCTCTACCAAAACCAGGTCCACCGAACTCTTTTGCCAAGGTCTTCTCGCTCGGGGGGCTGTGGGCGAGCCGGGTTGAAACGGGGGGGGTCGCTTCCGTGTGGGGCGATCACGGGGGGGGGGGGGGTGGACGGCCAGCCGGCGACGGCCAAGCGCACGCGCTCCGTTTTGAGAGCCCTCGATCTTCCGCGTGTTTTGGAGTTAAAAACCTGGATCTTCCAACGACATCCAGCATGTCTGCCCAAATTGGCCGGTTGTTTGGACGAAAAGGCAGACATTCTGCGTATATAGTTAGTGGAAGCTCCAGGTCTAACCCCCCCGTGGCCACCCGAATCCAAACCAAAAATTGTGTCGTTGCTTCGGGCTGCTTCGGGAGCGGGAGGCGAACGAGCTTCGGGACTTGTTTTCTTGCATGGACTTGGACGATTCGGGGAACATCTCCTTGGAGGACATGCTCTTGAAACCGAAGCGGAAGAGCAGCCAGCGGATCGAATCGTCGACATGAAGCTGCGGGAATTACTGGGGTGCAGTGTTGTAGTATTTAGACTTGGGAGCTTCTTGATGCAAAGGAAAATGAGATTGCGACTGGTTCGATTCAGACTGATCAGCCCTTCCTAAACACTGGTCTGATGCAGATTTGTTCCACCGCTGGCCTGTAAACAGACATGGGTAAGATGTCGCCAGCTTCACCCGTGCCCGGAGGAGTTCCTGTGCTGCATGAAGGACCCCCCGAATCGTGGCCTACATGTCCAGTGTGGGTGTTAGCGTCCACGATGTGCAACACCTGTTCAAGATCGTGGCGAATGAGAATGATGAAGTTGACATCGACCGAGCCTGGTCGCAAGTCCCTAGACTGACCTCCAGGCCTCCATCCTGTGACCCGCGAGCGAAAACGACCGCGTTTGGCTGAAACGATCTGGAACAATGTTCGCTACTAGGAACAAGTGCATTGCTACTAGTAACAAGTGCCTTACTAGTAGTAACAAGAAGCTATTAGAAACAATAAGCATAGTACCTTCAGACCTCGTATATAACCTGTGGGATTGTCCAGCCACTCAGGGGGTTCTGAGGGTGACTCGACACCGAGGATTTGTGGATGGCTGTATGGCCATCAAAGGTTCAGCGACGGCCCTGGACATGCAGAAGCAGTTGTACTACATCCAAGAGCTCTCGCGCACCCTGCAGACGTGGGAGCGCATCCTGGAAGCGGACAGAAGATGAATCAGGGAAGGGCGAGAGGGGATCCACCATCCTTTGAAGCACAGAGACCTGTGGTTTGGAAAGCTTTCGGTGGTGGATGCCACTCAGGCAGCTCAGGATGAAATCTGAATGTAGGATGTAGGAACATGTCCGAGAAGCGGGACATGAGTGGGCAAACTGGGGCAGTGCTGGTTGTGGTGTGTGAGCCTGTGCATTCCTTAGCGCATTTTAGTCCCAACGTTTGATCTGTCGAGGGTAATGATCTTCTGAATGCCAAGCACCTAAACATTAAAAAAGTTCTTCAATAGATTAGACTATCCACTAAGCCGATCCATTTGGGGGACCTTGCCAAAAGTCTGTCAACTTCTTGTCCATCCTTCTTGGACCATGGCCCCACCGCGATCCTCGCAAGGTAACTTCTGGCCCAATCTGCTCCAAAGCGCGCAAGTGCCAGCTGCCGCTGGACGGCAGTGGGCGGCTCCCGGGCGTTCTCCCACCCTTCGTGTAGACTGCGGATGAATCAAACCATACAAGCATCGCAATGGACGAGGTTGACACCTTGCGGTTTTCATTGAGCTGCCAGGTCCCATGGCAAATGTTCATCCTAAACATGTTCTGGAACCTGGGTGCTTATCCATGTTTTCTTCTTTGTAACGCAGACTCGTCAGATCGCTTGTCAGCCACCTTCCGCATCCGAACCACTTGAGCCCCATCTGAGCCACTTGCATTCCTTTCGTTCGTTCTTCCGGGCGCCCGGCGCGCCGCCGTCTCCAGACGGCGCGCCCAGGAACGATGGCCGCTGGAACAGGAGCCACCGCGAGCGATCTGAGGGCTGGACGCCGTTGAGTCCTCATGGACGCTGTGTGGGTGAGCATTCGGTCGACCGAGCCATCTGAGAAGGTGGAGACGTCTATAGACATCATGCGACCCAACGATGCATTTGGGGTTGGTGAGAGGCCGGTCTTCGACCGGAGAGGTCTTGCCAATGGTATTTTTGCGAGCTCCATCCAAAGGCCATTGTACAACTGTGGCACGTCACACGGAGTTTGTTTGGTTTCCTCTCTTGCATGTCGCATGCAGCTGTGAACGGTCAACACGCACATTTTAAAGCCTTCAGAAGTCATATATGGTAGACTCTTGATTGAAACGACGCCGCTGCGCCGATTGCGGGGAGAAAAAGAACGAACGACCCCGCCCGACATGGATTGTGAGGCTTAAAAAGAAATGTATACACACACACACATATATCTATAATTTCAATGGGGATTATATATATATATATGTATTTATTGAAGAGCCTACACTGTACATGATGGAATTGTGGCATTCAGCAGAGGCGGCGACTTCTCCGGCCGGGTTTGAGACCTGGGCCTTTTCGCACGGATCGAACTGTCCAAGACGGACGGTCGTTGTGATCTTCGTTCGGGTGGGCTTTGGGACCAACGAGGTTGGTGGAACACATTACATTCGTTTCAGAGTGTATAGATGGCAGAACTTTCAAGACGTGGCTTTGCTCAAAGTTCAGCAGTCGAAGAAGGCCAAAATGGCCCGGGGTTTCACTTAGTGGAAGGCTCGTCACCACCTTTGTGGCACCTGTTTTGTGTTGCAGAACAGGTGAGAGCCACCAATTGATAGTGGTTTTCGCCGAAGCTGGAGTTCCTGGGGCTTATCCCAGAAGAACTTGGAAGCAGGATCGTGTTTTCCAACTTTTTTTTGCTCACTCATCCTAGCCTGTATTATTTCATTTTTTTTAAGCCTCGCCTTTTGAACATAGGGTGGCCGAACTATATGCCACAACCAGTTCAAGTGTGATATTGTTTTTTTTGCTTTTCTTGGAGGGGATTGCTCTGGGACGGTAATCCCAACATCTTCCTTAAGCTACATGGGCGAATCTCAGCGACCAACATAGACCAACTCCACAAAAGAAAGTCTTCATCTTAAGCAGGAAGAGCAAGGCTTCAAAATCCGGCATTGGGGATCTCAAACAGCCTACTAGCAATCGCACTCATCCCATAAGGGGCCGACTTTGCCACAGATTTCACGAAAGGTATGTTTCTTTGTATGTTAATGGCATAGCCATAGCACTCTTAGAATATTGAGTCATTCGTTCTTAATCCCAAATACTCCCAAATAATTCACTGGAGGGTGCCGGGGAGAGTTTATTCTAAGTCGGCACGTAGAATATTCGATTTTTCATGAGTGTGCAGTTAGTATACCCTTATTTTGAGGTCATGTGGAGAAGCCAAAGCAGTTAGAATAAATATGGGCTACCATATTCTAGATGCTGAGCAGTTCAAGTCAAAACCACAATGCCGCCACACACTCTTTTCCCTGCTGTTTCCATACTCCCGAAAGTACAGAGGAGCACGACCATGGAAGATCTCTGACGAAGCACTCCTGCAATTTGAGGCTTAGAGTTGGATTGGCGGGTAGCAGCTGATCGAAAGAAATTGCTGTTGGCTAGCAGATTGGCAGAAAATGCCTGGCAAGGATTTAGCCTGTTGATGATCGCTCCGCGTCAAAACAAGCCTCTGAAGCTCGATGGAGATTCTGTGTGGTCTTCTTAATTTAACTTCATGTATGTGTGGTAGACAGATCTACCCACATTACATTGGTGGGTTGGGAGATTTGACAAGATTGAATTTGATGAAGAGAGCCAAAGACATATATATATATATAGATATCCTCTCATGGCAGACTGGCTGTACCGGGAAAGTCTGCAGGTCTGTGGGTCGTTCAGTTGGAAAACCCATGTCGAGCATCCCAAGACCTAGATCCGGTCCTCTTTCTGAAAAAGACAATCGATGAAATCGCAGGACTACTTCCGACTGCTCCGACCTTTGTTCCCCCCCCAACCTGCCGATGATACCAGCTGATTGAGCAGATGGGGTTCTTTCGCGGTGCGGGGCGGCGAACATCGCCCTCGACAGGATCCAGTGCTGTCCCTCCCGGAGGGCTATTACTTGGCCTGTCGGTGTTCGGTGCCTGGGGCTGAAAGAGGTGTTTCCGGATCTCTTTTTTGGGTTGCGGTCGGAGGGCTCCACGGTTGGTGTCTCGTGTGGCACGAGGCCAGCCTAGGTGGGTAGCCAGCCAAAGGAAAAAAGGGTTGCGTCCGGATCCCCGCTATGGAGGGTCCCACCCCTGCCATGGAGAGCCTAAGGATTCTTAGGGTTGTTTGCAGAGTGTGGAGGATCGGGCGCTTCGGAGTGTTTCAAGTGTACGAAGTTGGTGCCGGGTCTTGCCCCGCATGGCACCTCGGGTTTCTTCGCGAGAAACGTGGCCTGGTCCGACTTGGTGACACTTTGGGAAGCCACGCGACCCATCAGCTGACCCAACATGTGTAGAGAATGGTTTTTTTGGAGTCAGGTTTGGACCCGTGGCTTTGGCTTGCAGGGGGGGAAGCCAGTGGATGACTGTGACGATAGCTAGATTTCTGGGACTAGGAGCCCTACAGGTCAGTTCGACCTCAGTTTACTGGAGGTGACCAGGGGTTAACAAATAATATATGGGCTATAAATTTATAATATATTTCATGAAATTTATAGCCCCCAAAATCCACTTTCAAGAAGAGATTTTATTGGTGGATTTTGGAAGTTATTCATTCGCAAAAATATCCTATTTTTTTGCTATCCTTTATTTCTTTGCTAGTGAAATTAATTTAGTATTAATTTCATGGTCACCTTTAATTTATATCGGGTGACCAGGCCATACGCTGGTCAGACTGGACCAAAGAAGTGGAGACCCTTGGAGCCCTTTGCTGCTGTGGCTTCCGTTTGCCAATCAAACCGCCGAAAAACTCCGTGGGGGAGAGACTTGGGGGCGTTCAAATCGATGTCGCTCAGGGGTTGGAGTTCGACCAACCACCAAAAAAACAATCTCCCCACAAAGAACTACTTGGAGGCTACTTGGATGCCCTCATTCTGAGGGCAAAGTCTGATTTCCATTCATTTCATGTTCTTTTTCTTCTCAGAGTTCCCCTTCTTCTCTGGGTCACGTTTGCCACGGCCTAAGCTGCTTGGGCCAGATCAGCTGCTTCGCTGCGCACGTGGTTTGCATGACTAAGACCACGCTGAGAAGCACGGCCCTGGCCTTTGGCGTGTACATCTCCAGCGCGGCCTATTGGAAACCCTATGCCGAGGAGCGCCCACCTGACCATTTGCACCTGGCAATCTTCGTGCCGGACTGGGGCATGCTGGACTGGACGGTTGGACCGGGGTGACTGGGGTGCTGGCCGCCCTCAAGGAGCTGGAGGATGCTTAATGTAGACTTTTGATGTGATTAATAGGCCACCCCTCTTTGGATTGAACAACCACTTCAGGCCTCGAGGGTTTATCTACATTCGTGGAATGGAACCATTCAAGTGACTCTGGTGGACAACGCCGGTGCCGGACGAACAACGACGCAGACCTGCGTGGATGACATGCGATGGTGGATGACACCCTTCAATGGCAGATTCCAGTTTTGTGGGACGATCTTCCTCAATCCGGGGGAGTGGTCATGGAAAGGACACTCTACACCCTGGCGTGCAGGAGTCAAAGCACAGAATGAAGGAGTGCTCCCAGAGATGCTTGTAGAATCTTGTAGATATAGGTTCATCTTTTGGTCGGTTCGATGAATTCTTGCACCGGACCCAGCAGCCACCTCCATTGCCTGGTGCTCTGATGCCCGCTTTCTTCTTCAAACAGCCGCGCCAGGAGGTGCTACGTCGCAATCAGGCATGAGGAAAGAAGACGTGGGAGAAGACCTCCAGAGGCTTCAGAGGCTGAAAGAAGTGGGGTATGAGTTGTGCCACCAGTCCCCAGAGGCCCCACAGTCGGACCTAGTTCTGCTAAGACGAGCAAGTGGCCAGCTGAAGCTGAAGTGCATCCAAAAGCACTCAAGCGAAGAGAAGGACAAATGTGCCAAATGTGCCTTTATGATCTTCCTGCACCTTTTTGCTGCATGGTCATTGATCCGTTTGTTTGCATCTCTATCCTTCTTGCCTGTCGATCTGTTTGCCCACCTACCTCTGCACAAAAAAAGGATTCCATTGATGGTCTTATACATGACCCTTTAACTTGACCTTTGCCGCCATCGTGATGGGACAAGCAACGTAGGCATCAAACGAGACCAAAGTCTAAAGTCGATGGAAGTTGATTTTCCAATAGACAATATGACATACTGCAATATAAGTACTGTAATTAGTCCCAAGCGAACAGAGAGCTCGGAGAATCCTTTGTCTCACTCAATGTTGGCATAACTTGTGCTCGCACTTCATTGGGGCTGCGCAATTCATGCTGAGCTGTTTTAACGGCGATGAGCGCTTCCTCGCCGCCACACGGACACGGCCAAGCCGAGCAAAGCTGTGCAGGATGAACAAAAACTGCTCGCACAGCCTGGATTTTTCCAAGATTTTCGGAGCAGCCCCCTTGTACAGGCACAACCAAAGGTTGCCTTCTGTGCAGCCGGGTGAACGGGTGGGGGCGGAACCGCTGGGTTTCCAAAAAGGAGCGCCCCCCCAACACCCTCCGGGCCAGGACGCTGACAGCCACTACACAAGTTGGGAACAAGAATCACCTGGCTTGGTACAAGGGTTGTGAGTACAAGGGTTGTTCTACAAAGTTGGGTTGTACTCACAAGGGTTGTAGTTGGTAACAAGCTTGTGAGTACATCACCTACAAGCTTGTTGTACAAGCTTGAAATTGCACAGGGGATCGCAGTGGAATGCCGGCGGATGAGTTCCCACCCCGAAGTAAACGTATAGTAATAGTATTGTAATTGAGTTCGGGGTGGACATACATCCGCCGGAATTCCATTGGGAAAGAGCAGGGATGTCCATGACATTTTTTCGAGTGAAGTTGTTACCAAATGTTACCAAGCTCTCTTCCTCCTGAAGCTTCCTCCAAAACCTTCCATCAAAAACCTTGTTGACCTTGTTGACCTTGAAGGGGGGGGTGGGGAGGGGTTGATTAATCCTACGTTGACATTAATCTAGTTGTTGATGTAGTTTATTCAGATGAGGAACGTGCGACACCTGGGCCCCCCTCAATTGGATGGGATGGAGCAGGTGCATGTGAACCTTGGGGAGTGCTTAATGGTCATTCCGCAGGTGCTGAGAACCTTAGGCTTAGGTTTGATAGGCAACTGATCGAAAGATATTCGATCGGGACCCTTGTATGACCAAATTTGTTAATCAGACATGCACAAAAAAACGCCTGAAGCACTTGCAATTCTCCGAGTTCTTATTCTTTTTGTCATTGGTGAGATGCCTGCTATTCTGGCTCGAAGGTTGTTCATGAGATTGGCCATAATGGGATGGAGGCAACAACAGCCACATTTGCAGTAAACAATCACTCCATGCGCCGGCCAGCCACCAGGGTGTGCATTCCATGTTCTTCATACCTGATTGCCAAGCATGGAATGTGGGCAAATGGCTTGCTTAGCGTGTCTTGAGTGGCTCTTGCACCTACAAAACCCACATGTAGAATCCTACGCCATCAACCCCACGCTTGTAGAAGGTCCCACTTTGGTCACCAAGCTTCGACAATAGGACCCCGCCGGATTCATCAGCCCACTCCACGAAGGCGCCCCCAGCCAGCAGACCCAACCTCCGCTTCGGCACCCCCTGTGACTCCTCAACACCTTCAGCTCCACTGACACTGATCTTCCAAAGCGTCCGACGTCGAGACGCCGAAGCTTTCAAAGAGATCCAGAAATGGAGGTTTTCCCCCAGCCGCCCCCCCCCTCCCGGTACAGTGGGGGCGCAACCCGCTCGGCGCGGAGGGCTCGCACGCTCCCATGGGCGCCGGCTCGGCGCTGCGCCACGGGAGAGGTCTCGGGAGGCGGACGGCGACGCGAACTGCATCGACTGGTGCAGTCAGAAAAGGAGCCGTTTGATGTGAGTTTTCAGGAGTCTAGGAGTCCGTCTATTATTTGGAGTCATGACAGAGAAGAATGAAAGGGACATGGCTGTTTTAAATGGTCCCATGCTGATACAATAGGCCATTGAAATGGGCATGGGAGGCCGCCGAGTAGCCCAAGTCAAAGCCCCCCTTGGCTCGTTCCGGGCACAGAAACCTTTGTGTAAGCAGGGTGGGACACCTCTTGAGTTAAACATGAGTTTTCGATGATCCTGAAAATTGTTACATGGAACCCCTACCGCCACTGGATTGGTATTCGGAAAATGGTCTTCCACCACTGGTCAACTCTCAGGTTCCATGTGAGTTTGCCATAGAAGTCCGGTCACTTGCGCATGAAAATCGAGGTCTTGTCAATCAAGACCCGAGGTCTTTTGTTTTCCATGTCCTGGATTGGCAGCCTGTGACGAAGGTGTTTATATATATATATATATTGTGTAATATATTTATTATTTCTAGAATCTGTTTGCGGCATGAGAAGTTCTACAAGCAATGAGCGAGAACACAAAAAAACCTCACCATAGAACTTTGCTTATGACAGATGATATTGCCTGTCTAAGTTGGTCTGGATGGGAAGGCGGTGGTAATTTCGCACGAGAAGCAAAGAATAAACAGAGAGAGAGAGAGGGAGAGAGAGAATTAATTCGATGACAGAAGAACGCACCGCTCTGGACACAAGCTTGAAGAGGACATCGGAAGCTTTGCCAAGCAAGGGCAAAACATGGGAAACTTTTTAGTGGCAGCGCAGCGCTTTGTGGACTGCCATGTGCAGATTTCGCGGCATGCGCGGCACCTTATGAATCTCGAAGTGCAATTTCGCGACAGGCGGAGCACTCCATGGACAGTCAAGTGCAGACTTCATAGCAACGCAGCACTTTGTGAACCTGCGCAGTTTTCATAGCAGGCGCAGCACTTTGCAAAGCGAAGATTTTGTGGCAGGCGCGGCACTTTGTGATGCTCAAAGTGCAGATTTCGTTTAGCAGCGCTTTGTGAACCTGAAAGTGGAGAGTTCGCGGCTGCATTTTGTGAACTTCAAAAGGCTTGTTTCGTGGCAGGGGCGGTGCTGTGGAGATTACATGGAAGGTGCAGCAACCTGTGAACCTCGAAGTGTGGATTGCGTGGCCGATGCGACGCTTTGTGAGATTCGGCATTCGAGTATGTGCTATCTAGCGTATGTGTGCTCGCTCATACCTGTGCTCTTGCATCTTTGTGCTCTCATGTGTGTGTGTGTGTGTGTCCGTGTTTCCTTGCGTTTTCTCATGTTTTGTTTTTCAATTTTTCAATTTTTGTGTCTCTCTCTATTTTTCTCTTTCCAAGAGAAGCATTGTTCTGGACAACATAGCTGTAGGCTAGAATGCGGAAATTCGCCTGGCCCTCCCGCCAGGAGAGTCCAGTGATTGCCACTTGTGAACCCTTTCAACACAATCAAACGTAAAATGAGTCGTGCCATGGGAATTTAACAACTTGTGGCCTCTGACAGCGTTTGAATGAATCTAAGTTGGAAGAGAAGAGGCTGGTTTTTCGTTGGCGTCAAGAAGTTGGATGCAGGCAAGAAACCATCCCGAACCCCCAAGGGCAGGCAGCCTAAGTCTCGAACAGGCTGTTGGTGGGAACGCGCGGCTGCGTCCGGACGTGTGTCCGGAGGCTGTCTGGCTCGTGGTGTGCCCAGAGGGACGGGACAGAAGCTTTCGGGGTGGTTCACGGTCGTTTTCCCAACAGGAACTTCTAAAAACTGTTCTTGATAGGGCAGAGGGTAAAGAGGGGGCGACTTGAAAACACCGGTGTGGGGTGCCAAGAAGGTGGAGTGGATGACCCAAGTGGGAGCCTCTCTGCGCCCAGGCGCACGACGTTCGATCCAGCTCAGGGGCTTGCACTGAGAGGTCTACACTTTCGCAATTCACCCGGCCGACCGGTGTTGAATTGGATGGTTTGTTTGGGAAGTTGCTGGGCCTTTCCGCGCCAGTTCACGATCCGAAGACGTATCCGGCACCATCCAAAGCCGCAAGCACAAAGGGACGTCCACCATGTCCCTTTGCAAACTGCATAGCCGCGCGGTCACCGCTGCTTCATTTGGAGGGCCTTTCCAAACGGAAAGTGCAAGAACATGGGGCTCATGAGGAGGAAGGCAGCAAGACCATGTAGGAACCGTCTAGGGGGGAGCTTGGGGATCTGTCAAGTTCACCCCCTTCTCCCACCATCGGGGTCTTGTCGTCCACTTACTTGTTCAGGTATGGAGGGTAGGGAGGGTTGTTGAGATCGATTCTGCGGACGTCGGATGGGAGGTGAACCCATCTGGCCTCCTGCGCAAGTAGAGGAAGATAGTCTTCAAAGGACCCCGGTTCCAGAATCAAGATGGGCACTTTTCTTTTATACAGTGAGATGAGGACCATGGACGTTTCTGAAAAGACACTTTCTACCTGCATGGTGCACCATGCGGCTTTCATGGCCTCCATCCGGAAATGCCTTTGTTCCTCGTTGGCAACTGGGCAGCACAGTGACATTGGAAGAGGGGTCGGCTGAGCAGTTCTTTCACCATCTGCTCCCCTGTAGAAGCAGTGGTTGACGATTAAATTAAGCACATGCACCAGCAACAACATCTATGTAGAAGCTTGCGTTCTGCAAACACGGGTGGCAGTATCTAAAAGTGGCTTGGATGGCACCATGCCAAGCAGTCAGCGAAAACTCACACGCAGACGGAGCTTGAGGAGCTTGAGGAGCTTGAGCTTGAGCCCCGATAATCCGAGAGAACCCGAAGACTCTTCCCCCACCTCTTCTTCGGCCCGTCGCGCGCCGCGGCTTTTCGGCTCAATGTCAAGTCTTCTCGACCGGTGCGGCCGTAGACGCGGCCGTCTGTTGCGGCGTGGCAACATTGGGCGGTCATGCAGATCTTCGCTGCTCGGCAGCTATTGGTAGAACACCCAAACGGATGGATGAACATCATTTGACCGGGTTTTGCGATGTTTTGTGATGGGACGTGGCTTCATCTCCTCTCCTAAACCTGCAGGTCGTTGGGCGCTTCGGTCGAATCGATCAACCTTGTGTGACAGGCGCAGGCCTTGACCATTTCAATTTTCACGTGACAGATGTTGTGGCCTCTGAGGTGAAGACCTTGACTGGAAAGACCATCACCTTGGATGTGGAGGCCTCTGATACCATCGGCAACGTGAAGGCTAAGATTCAAGACAAGGAAGGCCGCTCCGCGGCGTGGTGTGGTGCTTTTCAGTGGAAGACGAAGACGACGGGTGAGTGGGGTGATGTCCAATATGGATCCATATTGGGTACGACCAGTCTATTATTTTCCTTTGTCCAGGGGGTCAAACTGAGAGGTCTGCTATTTGAGCCACACACCCATATGTCATGCCTTTAGCCTTCGCTTTAGCCTTCGCTTCGCGCTCGGAGGCATCCCACCCGACCAGCAGCGCTTGATCTTCGCGGGAAAGCAGTTGGAGGATGGCCGCACGTTGAGTGACTACAACATCCAGAAGGACTGAGGGTTCTCTCCCAAAGTAACGCACAGTCCTCGGAGGTATGTCGGTTCCTGAAGATGTTGATGGGATTTCTTAGGTTTTGGACTTATATTATATAACGTCATGAAGTCCATATGAGTCCTGTCCAGGTGCGGACCTTTCCACAGGGTCAAGCAGGGGAAAGCGACAGGACACCCATACATGTGGGGGGTGAAACCATGGTTTCCATGTGGATGTTCCGTGAAGCCAGTTCTTGGATGGGTACAAAAGAGTCCACGGCTTGGAAGGAGGTTATTCGAACCTATGCATGTATAGAAGTTTAGCTTCCATGGACGCCAAGCAGTGCATCCAGAAGAGATGGCACCGAACTGAGCTTCCAACGCACGCATGTTCGACACCCTCCCGCGCTCCTCTGATGGGTCCTGCACTCCGCTGTCCGACGAGCGGACACCCCGACGAGCGGACGCGGCCCGCTGCGGGCGGCCCGCTGCGGACGGCGCCAGGAGTCCACACTCCACTTGGTGCTGCGCCTGCGCGGGGGCGTGATCGAGCCCTCCTTGGCTGTGCTGCCTGGCGGGGGGGGCGGGATGAGATGAGGTGTGATGAGGCGTTTTGGGGGAGGGCCCCATTTCGGGGGCGGGCCGTTGTTGGGTGCTGCTGGAAGGAGGGTGCTTTGCATGTGTTTATTGAAGTTTATCGTATTGAGTATGTTAAAAGTTAATCTATAGTGCCGTTTAGTCATGTCACAGGTCACAGGTCTCCTTTCTGATGACAGCGTAGGGTTTTCACTTGGATTCCGTTTTGGGGGCATTTCTTTTTTTCGGATGCTCGCTGATTGGGACCTGTCCACAGGCTGAAACAAGGGATGGTTGGGCAGAACGTGTGCCCCCCTCAAACCATGTTTTGTGACTGATTGCTCTTTGGTTGGGTGCCCCTATCGTGGAATCGGCAAAGACATGGTGTATAATGATTATGATAATGTATGCCCTGTGAACAGATGAAGTGAAACCCTATCGTGGGGGCAACGCTTATGAACTGTTGCCTTGGTCTCTTATTCATGTGGGGCACCTTGAAGTGACCGTCCAACCCGGACCCGCCGACCCGCCGACCCGCCGACCCAGCCCAGGTTGGCCCGAAAGTTCAACTGCGAGAAGATGATTTGCCGGAAGTGCTACGCGAGGCTGCATGCCAGGCCGGTCGGCCGGCCCGGTGAGATGGGTGAGACGCACGGGCTGCTGGGTCTCATTCTTTCTATTGATTTCTCTGGTGCCGACTGGATGAACCTGACTTTTTTGGCCTTTCTCAAAGACTTCTCTTTTTCTCTTGTGCCATGTTGAGAGGAAGCTTCTCCGCCTTTTGTTGGTTTCCGGAGCGTTGCTGTGCCTCCGGCCTCTGACACCGGGGCTTGGTTTGTGAGGTGAGCCGCGCTTGCGCGGCCTGAACCCTTTTGGATCCTTTCGGATTCTTCTTGGGCAGAACCACCGACCCGGCAGGTCGTTTTTCCGAGAGTTTTCGAGGTCCTTCTAGGAGTAAGCGGGGAGAGGTCACGCATGAGACCGGGAGAGGTCACGGGGCCGGTGGCCGCCGTTCCAAACAGCTTCTTTTGTTCGCGGGTGAGCAAAAGATGTCTGAGACTCGAGGCCATCCAAAAGGTGGTTAAGGAATGTTAAGGATCTGAGGCTTCTGGCCATCGAAGTCGCTGCAGCTTTGGAACCCAAACTCGCCTGCAGTTGCGCGCTGAACGAACTGCAAGCCCCGATGCTCGCGCGATGCTCGCAGGGCGGTGAACTGCCGCAAGAAGAAGTGTGGACATTCCAACCAGCTGCGACCCAAGAAGAAGCTGAAGTAAGCTCCGAGAATCTCCGAGGCCTTTTTGGCCTTTTCGGATGGATGCCAGACCGCCACGACATCGCCCCCGGCGCCCAAAAAGGCTTCGCTGGGGTGAGACCATCCATGGGACTGGCATATTTGCGTAGACTGGGGTGGTTGATCAGGGGTCAATGGATGTAAATATGCCATGCACGGATGGTCTGGGGAGGGGGGTGCGGAGGTGGATCTCTCGAAGGAGCTGTGAACCTGGTGGAGCTCTGACAGTCTGGGGGGATCACCACAGCGACCATTGTGCATGGAGCAGCCTTTACACAGATGTCAGGGTGAACAGATTGGAGACCATACCAACACAAACCCCAGACCTGTAGGATCTGTAGAAGCTTTGGATGTATCAAGAGCACACGGTTTCCTCCAAACCTCATGTTTTCGGAAGCCCTTCGGGCCACGCCACCAGCGGCGGGTTTGGATGGGTTCGGTCCCAGGTCTGGCGGTGGCGGCTCAGGCCGGACAGATTGCACCTGCCGAGCGAAGACGCTTTTTTTTCGTGGGATTTCAACCTGTTTCCGGTGGGGAATGGTGGTGCCAGGAGCGGTGCCAATCTATGATCATGGCCACATGGCTGGATCTCAGCCCAAAGTCTGTCCTCAGACTTCTAGTGATTCTACTAGGTGGTGGAGGCTGGTACTATGGTAGAGTTTGAAAGGGAACCACGTTTTCGGTCAATGCATCACCAACCTCTTCAAACCGTTAAGCCTGAACATCAAACCGCACCGTAAATGCACAACCCATCTTCAACTTGCAAGGCTTTGGCTCCAGGCATGAGTGACTGACCAAGGCCACATTTTCCAAGCAACTTCCAGAGCAACCTCCCCCAAAAGTAACCACGACCACGGGCGGTCCGCCTAGCAAAAACGGCGAGCACGGCACGGTTTCCGTGATTTCTGGTGCTGTGCCATGGAGATTTTCACTAGAGAGGTCATTTTTTGGCTTTTTTGTGCCTTGGATTTGCTTGGATCCAGATTGATGCCTTGATGTTAGCCATGCCTTGCGCAAGCAGATGCTGTTCCAAAGCAATAGATAGGTGCCAGTGCCTGTAATCTGATGGTCTTGAACTATGAGCATCTACAACTTTCGCCACTGGAGACTGTCAGACTTTGGTCCACATCATCCAGTCAACTGGTGCTGCCTCTGCTGATTGGTGTGGCAAAAAAAACTCAGCAAATCCGGAAGATTTAATTCCCACTTTCAGTTCCTGAGGCATGGGTGTGCCCACATTCATGGCTTACAACGGCGGCGCCACCGCCGCCACCGTGGACACCATTCAGAAGGCGCCGCCCTATGGCATGAGGGAGGTCGTGATGGGTGAAGGGAGCGCTAGAAACATTAGAGAGTAAATTACACACACTTATAGAAATGCGTACGGATCTGAATGCCACTTGCCACACGCCCACCTAGGTATGAACGCCTAAGAAATCAGGTGAAAGATAAAACACGAAACGTGGTTGCGGTTAGTAACAGAACCACATACATTGCATACATGAACCACCATGAAAGCAAAAACACAGCGAGGGTTACACACACACGCCTCCCCGAGGGGAGGCGAGACAAACTAAGGTTAGGACGAATGTGCACGTGTGCGCGCAGCAAAGACAAAAAGATGAAGACATGAAGAGAGGACAAGACAGGACAAAAGTGCGCGCGGTTGCGATGAAAGGGAACCAAGTGCACAGGGACAACCGATGAATCCCACCTCATTGTAAAGATGAAGACAGGGAGACGTGAAAGAAAAGAGGAGAGAAAGGGTGTGTGAAGGGGAAGCACGATGAAAAAAGGGGAGCCAAATGAAGGGGACAGAAACAGATGAAAGCCAAGCCTCATCGGGGACCTGTTGCAAAGACCTCGTTTGAATATACTGCGCACGAGGAAGGGAGGGGTAGGGAGAGAAAAGAGAGAAGAAGGAGAAGATGACGGCGTTCCCAGCTCACAAGCGTCCAAGGACACACCAAGAAAGGAAGAAAAGGGTTCCCAGCTATGACGAAGGCATCCAGGGACACCCAAGCAAGAAGGAAGGGGAAAGAAAGAAAAGAGGAGGAAAGAAAAGGATGTGGACAGGTGTTTCCAGCTAGGAGCAAGCGTCCAGAGACACACCAAGGGGAGGGGTGTATGTGAGTGTTACACTCAGGAATGCCCCAAAAAGCAAAGAGAGAAGAGGGGGAGGGTAGGGGGAGGAAGGGGGTTAAGGTCTCGACAGGCTCCAATAAGCCTTGAATGACTTCGGCCGCTGCGGCCACGTACGCCGTGCCAAAATGGCTGGCTGCTCTGACCGCTGTGGTCACCTAACGGCATGCCCGAAGGCGGCCAGCTTAGAATTCAATAATCCGTCAAGTCTTTACAAATGACTTTGGCTTAAGCCACCTACGCTCGCTGCGAGCGGTACGTTCGACAAACCCCCGTTCAACGGGTCCACAGGGGCCACTCCTCGGGGTCACCCTGGGCTGGCATGAAGCCACACACACTTATAGAAATGCGTACGGATCTGAATGCCACTTGCCACACGCCCACCTAGGTATGAACGCCTAAGAAATCAGGTGAAAGGTAAAGCACGAAACGCGGGTTGCGGTTAGTAACAGAACCACATACATTGCATACATGAACCACCATGAAAGCAAACCACAGCGAGAACAACAGGCAACCAGTTTGGCAGGTACTCTTACACGGGTCCCAGAGGAGGTCTTTGTTGGCCACCGCTCCTCTGGGACCCCGGTGGCCCCCTGCTGAAAAAACAAGGCAAATCCATCAGCATCCCTGTGACACTCCAAGGGTTACACACAGATATACATAAACACACACGCACTCTAATTGTTTGAGTTGTGACAGGGCCATTTGATTGGTTCTTGCTGGTAGCAGTGTTGATCCTGTGAGCTTGCGACTTTCGCAGCCTCAAGCCACAGAGAAACTACACCAAGTGAGGGCCGGCTTTTTCCTTGAAGATAAGAACTGTTCCTTCAGGATGCAGCTGTTCCATCAGGATTCACTACACCAAGTACTCAACTCCCCACAGCCAACCCGTCCGATGCATCCAGCCTCCGAGTCGGGCAGGAAGGGAACTGGACACCCACGGGGATCGGCTTGTTGGGGGCCATGGACAAGTGGCGTGGCTGTGAGACGTGCGCGGTTGGTGGAGCACATCCTGATGCCTAGAGGTCCTAGAGGTCCTGAAGGAGTCGGCCCTATACTCCCCCACGCGTGTATTTCATGCTATTTCTCGTAATGACCATGAACAAAGAAGGGGCCCCATGCTGGGATGTCAATCCCACAGTTTTTTGATCGGACCTGGTTCAGATTTTGGCTCAGTGGCAGTTGGTGATGATTTTGCGGGGAGTGGAAGTTCCGGAAGTTGATCTTTAACAAACTAGGCGTGGCCCAAATGAGTGGCCTCAGCTAGAGACGAAAACTCCGCTCTTCGTTTCGCGCCAAGTGGTACTGGCTTGATCTCTCCAGGCCACAGAATTCCACTGAAGTCCCTTCTTTTTCCAGGGCATGCAGGCAAACCACTCTAGTAGGCCACCAGTGCTTTCATCCTGGTTCCTCACTATAGTGGCTGCCTGGGATCCACCTAGATCCTCTTATGACCTCGCCCACCCCACCTATGAACTACGCCTCCCGCCTCCCTGGCCGCCGACGCCCTGTGCGCGCGGCCCCACGCTGCTCACCACGGTGCCGCCGTGCGCGTTGCCGACGCCGTGCGGCGCTGAGGATCGGCATCACGGCCTCGGCGGGGTTATGGGGCTTCATCTTGCAGCAGGTGCCGTCGAAGATGCTCCTGGCCTCAGGCGGGATTGAGTGAAAGTTTGGTGAGTTAAGTCAGGGGACGGGGTGGTTTGGGGGAAGAGGCGGTCGTCAATTCTCTGGTTAGTTAGAGGACTGAAGACATGCTGAAGCAGTGCCAGGAGAACCATTTGGCTTAGATGAATCCCGGCCAGCGCCCGGGATCGCAACACCATGTGAAGAATGTGAACAATCTATTCTTCTAGGGGGCCTTCAGGTTCAGCAACATCCATTTGGGCATATATTATTGGGATGGCACATTTGTGCACGAACTGCGCGTGAAGCGTGAACCAATCTCAATCCGAATTTTCTCACAACGACCTGTTGGGCTTGTTTAGCCTTGTGTCAAAAAGCCTCCGTGGAAAGGAAGTTGTCATGAAAACAGGTCACCATTGACAGCGATGGTTTCTTGTTTCTGCGGTGCGTTTTCAGGCCATGAAACAGACTCTCCCCCACCCCTGCTTGTCTTGACAGGTCGTCGATCCTTAAGTACCCGACATCCAACATGCACAAAAGTATCTAGCTGGGATGTGTGGAAGAAACGAAGACACTCATCTAGCCCATGTAGACCCAAAGATAGACTTATAGTTATTATAATCATGCTGGAGTAGATAGAATGTCATCATTTTCGAACAAATAGGTCAATAAAGCCAATGGCCAAGGCCAAAACATAGATAGAATATGGATAGAATAGGCGAAGGATTGTTTTCAACAACATGTGACCTCAATTTCTGATGAAGATATGAACGGCAGATTTAGTAACAGTAACACACATTTTATCAAGATTCCATCTATGGGTCTTACCAACCGCCCAGTGTGCCATGGTTCACGGTGCGACATCCTCAAGAAGTGCTCGGCTGCTTTTCAGCGAGCCGATGCAATAAAACGTATACTAGCACTGGTAACTGCATAATATGGCATAACCCAATTTAATGTGGAAAAGGGCAACCAAAGAAAGAGAAAAAGGAGCAGGAAGAGGAGAAACAGGAACTGGAGATGGAACAGGGAGAAGCAGGAAAAGGAAGATCGAAGAGAGAGAAACCAGGACACCAATTAAGTTGATAACATCCTCGAGAACTACATGTGCGGGCCCAACATTCTATCTATGGATCATTCTTTCATATTTAGTTTTCGTGTCCCAAATGCCTTTTTTTGAGCCAAAGAACATTACCCCGTACCAACCCCGGTTTCTATCTACTCCAGGATGATTATACACAAATAGCAATGGATTCCAGCATGGAGTCCATTGATCCCATTGACCCCAATGACATAGATCCGATAGGATCGGCATAGACCCGAGCTTCCAGCGTGAACGGGTTCCTTCCGCGAGGCCTTTTGGTGAACGCGCTCTCGGTGGCCCTGTTTGCTGTGACGCAAAACGGCGACCCGCGCCGCACCGGAACGCGTTAAGTCACGAGACGGGGCCGTTGATTAGGAAGACGCATGGAAGAGGATGGGTCGAATCCGTTTCATTTCCACGTCCAGCCCTTTTGATATCTCAGTCTTGTTCTCCGCTTTTTGATGCGAGCATGGTCATCTTCGTGTGTCGTGGGAGTGGACTGGGTCCACCGCAGTCCGTGTGAGTGTGGCTGACAGTAGAGGCGACACGAACAGAGAGCACCTCACCCAGTCGCACGCGGCCCCCGGTGCGACCGGGCTTCGAAGGGGTTTATAGCCGTTCCCAGGCTATCTGATGTACACCACGAAGATGCTCATTGGCTTCACTGAAGGCTTACAATGGGCTCCTTGGTGCAAGGTCAGCAGAAATCCGACACGAATCTATCTAGCAAACATGGAAGTGGACCTCCGGCTTTGAGTAAAGGAACCTCATCTCCCGCTTGGGGCCACCGCAATGGCCATCGTTCGAGGGTAACTCGTCAACGAGAGGACCAGGGCGATTGGTTTCCCCACACGGGTGTTCATTCAGGCTCCAGGAATGGCATGCAAGCTTCGATACTTGTGTCGCGGGTATCCGGGTATTACACCACTCGCAAGCTAAACTCAGACAGAGATTTGAAGTCAAACTGGTTTCCTCTACAGTTGCACACCCTCATAAAGGGGAGGCGCCTCAAAGCAAGTCAAAGATTTTGCAGGCATCTAGAATCTACAAGCACTTTGTCGTTTTCAGTCTAGTCTATATTGCTATAAATTTATGGAGTACGAGTTCCAACACCCATGGAAACACCCGTGCACGTATTGTATACTACTCTTTTGGTCCAAGAGCATCTCCCACGTGGCTGGGTCATGAAAACACCTTGGCTCCAGCAAACTTGGAACGCCAGATTCCGCGACCGATTCGCTCCCCGACGCTTTCTGCCGAGGTCTGGGCCCCTCTGTGGGTAGCACGCTGGGCCGACGATGCCAAGCTGCCCTTGTGGATCAACCTCTCTGGCTGTGTGGCGGCCGGCGTGGGCAACGGCCGCTCACCACAGTCGGGGGGGGGATTGGCGGAGACTGATGACAGGGGGCTTAAGGGGGTTGGATGTTTAGCTTTGACTCATGGAGAGGTCCGACCAAGTATGGCTGTGGCTGTGTGGCTGTGTGGATGGTTCGCATCGGCCCCAAGATCTACGGAGTTCTCTGTGTGGTGGCCGTTTGCGCACCTCGGGCTCACCTCAAAGGGGCTTGTTTTGGGGTGAAGCGTGGTTGTTTGTGGAGCCTTCTTCTTGCGACATGCTGCTTTCGTCGCTTTCTCCTCATGATGCCACTCGTCTCACAAAGAACAATTCGCACAATGAACATCGCCAGGTTATAATATGCCTTCTGTGCCGAAATCTCATCCCTTGTGAGTGCCGAAGCTTAGGCATTGGGACGCTCTTGGCCGGGTCAAGCACTGCAAATGGCCTGCCATATGCATTCTCTTTTCAAGTGGAGGCCATCCATGTCAATGAGTGAGACACTCCGAAAAAACGGAAGAGCCTTTCTGAATTTCACTTTTGGCATCACTGGGACTGGGACCACTTGAATTGACGTGAGTCTATGTGAGTCTTGTATCCCCCTGGCCCCGCTAGTCACTACGCTCGTCCCCTTGTTGCTGTTGAGGCCACACCCCCAATAGCGGCGATCGCCCGCGGCATGGGAGTATCACTGGGCTCTTACGACGGCGTCAACCATCGTTCATTGAGGCCGCCGTGTTGGTGCTCTTGTTTCTGCTGATGCTTTTGGTGCCGTCCGAGAAGTTGGCGATCACCAGTGCCTTGACACAGTTCCAGTTCCGGTTCCACGTGAGTCGCGAGGTTAAACTTTATATAGTATAGAGGTTGAAACGGTGAGGTGCACATGGGCAGAAGTTAGAGGAAGGACCATGCAAACCGAGCACAACGTATTGGAGCCACCCGAGGGCGCCAAGTGTTGCGCCTGCCGGAATCAAAGACAATTTATCAAGGCAACACCTTTTGAATAGCTTGGAAGAAGTATTTTACTTTTTGAATGTTTCACCACGTGTTGCAGTAGACATAAGACGCATGCAGACAGAAGACCAGCTCCAGGTTTCGGTGGATGTTGAGGGCCATTGCTGGCTGTTGCCAGGCTCCACATACGACCTGCATGCACAAATCCAGCAGTCCGAGGCTCACAAAGTCCTGCGCCTACCAAAAAGCAAAACACGTCCCCATACAAAACCAACAACACCATACAACATCCACAACATCAAGTGGGGACCGTTCTAAAAAACGACCACTTCCAAGGCCAACCTCGCAAAAATCCCCCCGTTTCAATGGGTCACCTATCAGACTGACGTCATGCCTCGCCGACCGAGGCGCCGTGCGCGTGGAAAAGGTGAAGAACGAAATCCTGGATTCCGACGCCTGAGATCTCACCCCTCGACGGCGCCGGATTTGTTCGAGACGACGTGGACGGTCGGGGTGTGGTTCCGACGGGTGGAGACCCACCAGGATCCACGTCCTCCGCCCCGTGAAACCGACGTGGACGGTCAAAGGCGACCGAAACGGAGGGAATCGGAACGCGAACCGAACGTAGCTCCTGGCATTACTGGGAACAAGGGCATCGCTACTAGGAATACGTGGATTTGGTTTTGTTGGATCTCTTCGGCTTGAGGCGATCTTACTTTGCCCGGTGGGAGGGTATCCTTCATCCTTGAGCCATGGCAATCATTGACACCCCTCAAGTGCTTGACACATGACACCTCTCAGATCCCAAACATCTAAGGAATCACGCACAATTTCGGAACACCATAGAACATGAAATGAAGGTTTCCCTGCGCTGCAATGGTCACATTTCTTCCTCGCCTTCTCCTCCCGGATTCAAGAACATGCCTGAACTGCACGCGCGCGTGCGCGCGCGGGGTTCGCTTGGTGTGCACCGCACGCATGCGCGCGCGCGCGCGCGCGAAACTCCGAGGATCGCCGGATTCGCTCGCTCTCCGATGATGTGATGAATCTGGACCCGCCGCGCGTTGGCGGCGAGCGATTGAGAGGAAGACATAGTGAGCGCCCTTCCTGAAAAAGTCATGGTTGGGCGCATCCCTACCTGAACCCACTGGACATCTATGTTGGACCAACTGACCAAAATTGGGTCCTTTCCTATCAGGCTCCAGGAACAGGTCCACCCCAACCCAGGTTGGTCCTGCAACCCTTATTGACAGGTGTTCTTGTAAGATCGACTTCAGTATATTGAAGGAGATCGCATTGACCTGTAGGCACATGTATTGGTTCGGAAATTGAGTGGAGGGCAAGACTAGGGCCAACCAAGCTCGTGTCTCGTGGAATGACTACAGCAGCATGATCTAAAAATCCAATTCATATCACAGGTCGGATCCTATTTGGATGATTTGTATCATCCAATTTTCGATCCAAAATCAAATCTTCCTTGTCCTTCCACCACGCTTTTCCTTTTTTCCTCAAGCCTGGAGACGCACGTGCACAATGGGGACCACTCTGCGAGGAAGTGGAAGAGGCCCACTTGGTAAGGGTAAGAGGAAGATTCTGCTCCAATAGCCCAAGACTTCGTCACTTCCCACCTTTGCGAAGCTTGCGATTGCACTTCGCCGGGCCCAAGCTACAGCGCGAGGAGACAGTGAAGGGCAATCGCCCACGGGTCCGCTCGGGGAGCTTCTTACATCCCGTCCTGGTGGCAGAGGACATGACAGTCTCACAGCAGTGCCTTGCCGCAGGGGGTCGTAGACGGCATCCAGGACGGCAGAAGGAACACCCAGCGTCGGCAAGGGGGTCCCAAGCCGTAGTGCGGCTACTTCGTCCTGCGTGCGTGGGGCTATTCCAGAAAGGCTTAGCCCAAAAATCTCCTCCTTGGGCACGCCGTCATGCTCCAGTTGAACTGGTTATATAGAGAGAGCCATCAGCATGTTCCTCCCCACGGAAGACGTGACACAGCTGATCTTTTCTACGACTCGGATTCCACGAATGTCAGCTTCATTTCTGTCGAATAGCATGGCTGGCCTAGCGGCCTAGCCTGCCCGTCTCGGATTCAGCCACCAAGCCTGCCCGTCTCAAGACAGACCGACCTTGGGGAGGGTGGAGAGGTGAGGTCTGCAGGGAAGTGAGAGGGAAAAGGTGGATTCCAGTAAGGCTTGAGGGGAAGGGTCAGCGTCCTCACGAGGTCACGTGCAGTCATTGCAGACTCGTACCAGGGTGGTTGTTTTGGAGGCTTCCCGCTTTTCCTGCTTCCTGTTCTTCATTGGCAGGTGGTGGAATCAAACACAGGTGAGGTGTAGATACGAAGATCCCCCAACTATGCTATAGTATGCTAACAGCTGCTAACATGTTTTCTTTTTCATCTCAAAAACCCATCAGGCCAGGCAGACATGTTTGTTGCGTTGAAAGATCCGGTGATGAAGATCATGAACCTCTTGGTGAGCTGAGGTTGGAGCAGCTCTTTCAGAATAAGTTGTATTGCCGCTCCGCCATGGCCTTTGCCTCCTCGTGGCCCGGCCATGAGAGCGCGAGACCCGTCACCACGGGTGTGGCGTTTTAAATGGTATGGTCAGGGAAGAGAGCCCCGCGGAGGTACAGATTCGTGTCTAGTGTCAAAAGATCCGGATATGGCGTATCAGGCTTTTCAACGTGTGCTCCATTTTCGGCTGGGGGATTCGTCAGCAGGCAGGTTGGGAGGATCAGCTCGGCAGAGGCAAGCGTATAACTAAGGTTTGACTAGGAACATGTGGATGTGGCTCAACAACCTACCCAGTCGGTGGATAACCTTTAACCTTTGGGGATCGGTTTCCCGACTGGAACCGATGGAAACCAGGTCGGAAACTGAGGGAGTCTGACGCGCCAAGAGGTCAATAGAAACGACCGCCCAACAGGGATCAAAAAGGGGACCAGCCCGCCCTGTTGGGCGACGTGCAGGAACTACATCAACGCTGGCTTGGCCTTCATTTGGATTCGCCTGTACATGTCCCTGTGGACTCTGCACAAGCAAGTCTCCGTGGTGAGCTTCTTGATCGTCACCGGCGTAGGCGGTCCGTGCTGAGGGGGGGGGGAATGGGATGCAAGGTCGGCATGAGAAAGCATCAATTGGAGGCCATCACTAGTAGGTTGGAGGCCATTGCTACTAGGAAAAGCGCAGGAACAGCTTCACTCACGCTTCCCCATCAGGAGGCGCCATGGGGATTGCTGTGAGCAGTGGTGTCGAGGGCAGTAGTGCAGCAAAGACCTTGGCCTTTCTCAAGAAAGTCACTTGGCAGTGCAATTCCATTGGAAGGAACCCGCTTCCAAAGGGCGTGGTTGGATCTCAAGAAATTCTCCGTTGTGAAAAAGTATCCCGAAGGAATTTCCTCTATAGAATGATGGGTCCCAAGGCCCCTAGAAAAGAGCATTCTGTAGTGAAATTCTTTTGAGGGGTCATTTTGTAGGAAAATGACGTTGGAGGTAATTTCGGGATTCGGCAAGCCAAGCCATTTTGTAGTCATTTTGATGTATTTTGTGATTGATGATGTGGCCGTTGGCCCATGCATTCTGTAGTAGTTTTTGGCCTTCCGGAAAAGTGATTGTCACAGACAATCAGTAGTAGTAGTAGTAGTAGTAGTAGTAGTAGTAGTAGTAGTAGACAGTAGTAGTATATAGTAGTAGTAGATAATGGTATATAGTAGTAGTATGTAGTAGTAGTTTATAGTAATAGTATATAGTAGTAGTATATAGTAGTAGTATATAGTAGCAGTCGTAGTAGTAGTAGTAGTAGTGGTAGTGGGAGTAGGAGTAGGAGTAGTGGTAGTGGTAGTGGGAGTAGGAGTAGGAGTAGGTATATGTTAGTTCGTAAGTTCACAGATGGTGGTGAACAGCTTGTGAACTGCCTCTCCAAACGCAATTCGCCCTCTCATGTTCTTGTACATTGTGCCTGAGGGCATGGTTCACTACACAATGGTGGTACTTATGCAATTTAAAAGGCGCAAATACAGCTTCTACAAAATGTGCTTGTACCTGAGATTTGCTGAGCATGATCCACTACAAAATGGTGTTACTTGAGTCGAAACACACAACTACTGCTTCTAGAAAATCCGCAAGACAATGAGACAGTAGACAGTCATTTTTGAGACTTTTCCGCGCACTAGGCATGGTGTCAGATGGCTTTGCGTTCGATGATGTAGCCGAATATCCTTAAAACAGTGCTAGATAGACATTGTTCCAATCATTTTCTAGTGGGACCTGCGCTTTGTGCATACTTGGCCACTCACCGTTTTCACTTCATTTTCTAGCAAATTCTGACCTTCCTGCAAAAGTGCAGCCACATCATTTTCTAGAGCTAAAGTGCAGCCACTGCTTTCTCTAGACCCCATCCCCAGTCCCTACTACAAAATGAAAATTCCAACGTCACTCTGGGAATTCACACGGGGATGAACAAGTTCTTTTTCAGTTCGCTGCTAGCTGCTTAGCTGCATGCCAAATGGGTGGGTTCCACGACATTGGCGGGCCCCATGCAAGCTGCGACTGTGGCGTAGTTGGAACGAGTTCGCTAGGTGTGTGCACTCCGTCCCAGGGCTGTGACAGGAGCAGCCATTCCTTAAATTACTTTTTGGGCATGTGTAGTTGGTCTCCCATGGCGTTTGTGCTGCTGTTGCACTGTTGGACATTGAAATGAGATGAAATGAGCGTCTTCAGAACCCAATGCAGGCTCTCAATTATAAGGAGGGTCCCCAAAAAGAAGAGGGCTTACAATCCATGTCTGGAGGGGTTATGAGTCATGAGTAACATGGACAAATGGCCTCTTGGAAGACGACTTCTCTGCGAACAGTCCCGTTGTCCCCTTCCATGGGATGTGAGTTGGAGTGTGCAATTAGAGACTCCCTGGGCTTAGGCTTTCTGGCCCATCATGATGCCATAGATTTTGCAAGATTTTACCGAACCACCATGGTTTTACGAAGGATTCAACACTACACCAGGTCCACCATTGGTTTTTAATGGTCTTGGACTTCCAGGTGGTTCTTTCTCTTGAGCCGGCCCTTTGCTCATGGAGGCGGTGGAACTGCTGTGAGGGTCCGGAGTCCATCATAGCCTGCCTCAAGGGCCTGACTTGCTTGAGCTCACCTTGGTCCGCCCCAAAACCCATGTGGCACTTCTCCTCTGGAAGACGCTCCCCCTTCCGAGCATCGCCGCGGTGTGCGTGGCCGGTGTTTCTTCGGGTCAGGCGGGGGGGCGGCGGCCGCGTTGGAGCCTCCGAGGCGGCGGCCTTGGCCTGCGTCGGCTCCCTGGTGACGATCGCAGGCGCGCCACCCGGAGGGACATGGTGGGTGAAGCAGGGTGGCGATCGCCAGGATAGGGGGAGATGGAGTAGTGGTGACGCGGATATACGCGGATCCCAACTCTTGTGGAATTCGATGGCTTCACTGAACGGCACCGGAATGTGCGATGAGTTGTGTGGTGCCCGCACCCATCTGTGGTTTTGTGTGGGCGTGGAGAGCCCGCACCGGGCTGCCATGTTGCACAATCAGCCCAGGTGGCCACCGCAGTGTGCGAAGCAAACCTCCCCTCTTTTGGGACTTCGGGCCAGCGGGCGGGAAGCGCGAGTGAGCCTGTGAGGCCCACAACACCTGAAGCTGTTGCCAAAGGGGCCTCAAAAGCCTCTCCATCCTCAAACATCCTGCCTTGAGCACTCACTCGGACACCTGGCAGGTTATGTGCTGCAACTCCTTTACGGCGATCGTTTGGGACCGCTGACCCTCTTGATCTTCAGCTGGACGGGGATTCTGCTCCTCACCGGCGGCGTGGCGGGTACCACCGGCCTCATCCAGCTGCTTGGCCTCATCCAAGCGCCTTCAACGTCAAGCAATGACACCCCTTAATCATCACTGGAATCACGTGGATGGCAGTGTGGCATGGGGCCCCCACAGTCAGGCGATTCCATCCACGCATCATGGGCGATTCCAGGGAGCGTGCAATTGCATCACGTTTCGTGAAACATGGCTGGAATGCTGGCTAGGGGATTCATCGAAGGCAAGTCAGCAAGTCTTAGTCTGAGGATCGTGTGCAACAACTCGGTGGAGGACGAGAAGGTGGGTTGGATCATCAGGTGTTGGGCTACTACCTGTAACAGTCGATGGGGGATGATGGCTGCGGCACCCGGGGACCCTGGTTGACCAACGGAACTGAATCGAGTCGGGGAGATCAACCTACCCAAATTATCCCAATCATCGGTCTACACATGTCTACACCAAACCATCAAAACATGCCTCCCATCCTCCAAGAATCAAGGGGTGATCCTGTACCGTTGCGGCCTTCGAACATGGCTTGACCGCGCCGTGTGGTGTTCGGCTTCGACCTACAGGGCTTCCCGCCGCGTCTCCTCGGGTCGTCCAGGTCCGTTCCTTTGGCGTCGGCTTGGCGCAAGGGATCCTTGGTGTGAACGTCAGGTCCGAAATGCGGCGGCCCTCGGCATGGGACATGGCGGACGTGGGAATTCTGCTGGTGCATCCAAAACAAAGAGGATGCACCACCAATCAGATCGAAAATCAGATATACTGGAGTCTGGATTGCATGACTGGCATCCTGCGGCACTGGTGCCACTTCAGGTGCACGCGCGCGCACAGTGCATGATTCGACGACTGAACACCCGCTGGAACACAAGAAATTCTATAAAGCAGGTGGGGCTAGACAGCTTTGTTTCTGGCGCCAGTCCTGGAAAAAGTACTAGGCTGTGAGCACATGTGCGCGTTCTTCTTTTCGCTGGATGACTTGATGGTTTTTTTAGTTATTACTTTTAGTGGACCGCATGCAGTACACTTGGATCATGTTGTATAAGAATCATAATTAGTATAGTTATCACCTGCCACATCTTGGGATGTTGGAACTTTCGTTTAGATTCTCGGAGTTGCTGGCCGACGAACTGAGACCAACCCTTCCGTCCGAACGGTCAACCATAGATTCCAGGACGGCTCCGAGTCAACGCTGTGGATCACCGGTGTTGGTTCGTTTTTTCCCGCCCAACATGCCCAACAGGTGGGAACAGTGGGAAGTGGAACCGGGTGAACCTTTCTTTCTCCGATTTCCTGACCAGCAGAACCATCTCCTCATCTAAGATGGGTTGATCTCCGGGACCAGCCGACTCGGGACCTCGAGCCGGCCCGAGGATCAACAACCTCTTTGGGAATTCCTTCGGGCCGCTGCTGCCGCAGATGGCCGCTGAGATGCCAAATCGAAGGCTGCCTTTTTGGGGGTCCATTTTTGGCGCATGAGGTGCATTTGTGGCTGGTAGACTGACATATAAATAAGTATATATATATATATAGGTCAGAGTCAGAGTCATAACCTCTATCTGTCTATCGAATCGACTTATCTATCTGTCCACCTATCCAGTTTGCTCCTTGGCAATGACCACCATGCTCTTTTGTACTGTCTCCCCATTTCCCCATGTCCTCTTCAAACCTCTTTCAGTCGACCTGGGCAGCCCTTCCGTCTGTATGTGACCTTTGGGATGCCCTTTGTTACTAGTAGCTTGTTCCTAGTAGTAAGGCCAGGAGCTACTAGTTAGTAGCGTCCTTGCTCCTAGTAGCGATGGCCGCCAACCAACCTAGCGATGGCCTCCGCCTAGTAGCGTCCGATCGCTCCGTTCGTAGCGATGCCCTTTGTTACTAGTAGTTACTTAGTAGTTGAGTGTGACCTTTGGGAGATCCTTTGGGTCTGAGGTCATGGATCTCTTCATCTTCCTCTTCAGACTCAACGAGGCTCAGGCCCTCTTCGTCGGCCGGGGCCTCCCAGAAAACCGGCACGTCCGCGCGCCTGGAAAAGGCCGGTTTCCTTGGCGCATTCTCGGTCTTCCTCTAGCTTCGCAACGGAAGGGTATTCCATTTGCGTGGAAAAAGGCATTCCAAAAACCTGGCGGATGCGGCAAACCGCCAAACCGCCGCTTCGCGTCCCCTCCTCGACCTCCCTGCAATTCACTCAGCTGCGCCGAGTTGCCCCAGGTGCAGTGTCGGTGGCTGCGGCCGCCTTTGTAGTGCTCGGCTGCGTGGTCTCTGCCACGCAGGCACTGGAGGCGCCAGGGCTACTCGGAGAAGTTTGAGGCGGCGTGGGGGTTGTCGGTCTACAGTTAAAAGATGAGCTGGTCTAAAAGTACGGACCTTCCAACTACTCAGAGATTTCTAGCAGCCTCTTCAACCTGGAGACAGCTATTTCAGTTCGCCCAAGCCAGGACCTCCCAAAAGCTGTGTCTATTCATAATAGTTGATTTGGGGGACTATGCAACTTCTGTGGGTCCTGCACTTGACCCAAGACATTTTGGATTGCTGCATGCTCAAATCCACCTGTGCTTCGAGGCTCAGGTCCTTTAGGTGCTTTTTGTAATGTCCAGGATGGTGCCAATGTATCAAATTTACATTACGCCAGCATAGACCCCAGGTAGCAACATATATTTGTGGGCAGCATGACACCAGCACTGAAACTCCAAATCGCACGCTGCCATAAACATCTGGCAGCAGCACCCTGCGCCACCCCCTGCAGCGGCACCATCACCCAAGCTTCAAAGCGTATGCAGCCACTGACATGAGGCCGTTGCTTTGCATCGGCACTCTGCAACAGTACCAGCACATGGGCTCCAATGCGCACACTGCCAAGCAACACCCTGCAGCGGCACCCTGCGGCGGCACCCAAGCGCACACATGCGCACACAAGCTCCAAGGCGCGCGCTGCCATAGCATCGACATGGCACCAACACCCCTGTCTTATCTTGCATGACCCCAGAGGACCTGTTTGAAGTTGACCATCTCCAAAATGCTACGTTTAGGCACGCTGCACGTGCAGCAGCTCCAGCACCCAGGTTGCAAAGTGCACAAAGCGCAGACAGCACCTCTTCGTTTTCTTGAAGTATATAAGAACCCCAATAGCTCTTGCTATTTGGGGAAGAAAGTTTTGATCAACGTACTGATCAAGGTCACCCGGCAAATTGCAAAGAAGATGAAGGTCCCAAACTCCGAACTCTTCGCTGAGGTCCCGACCGCCCTCGCCCAAGCGTGCGACGACGATGCCCGCCGTGGTGGAGGAGAGGTCGACAGATCGACTGAGAAGGTGATGTCCAGGAACGACCGATGGGGTGTTTGGTGAGTCTTTGGGGCCAACACATCTCGCAGGTGGATGGGGTTTTCTGGGCGAATCCAAAACGGCAAACTGAGGTACAGTATTTTTGTCTCGGGTACCAAGCCATAAAGGACAATAAGGTCGGTCTAGGCACCCCTTCTACAGGTTTGTGTCCAAACTGTGTCTTTTGAAAAGGCACCTGCCCCCACACACACACGTTCCCGGCTGGTGTAGCAAGACATCCAGGCTCCTAGCTTGGTGAGGGCGTTCACCACCAGACCCCCCTCGTGCCACGCCACTGCCAGCTCCTCACTTCACCGGGAGGATCCTGGAGACCATCAACCACTTCTACACCCATGGTGCTGCAACTATTGAATTCACCTGCCCCTTTTTTTTGGCAAAACGCCTCCGTACTGTTTTGAGCGGCCGATCGGAGATCCGCCACTCGAGATGAAACCCCGCCCTGCTTGGAGCATGGCCCCGCCTTTTTTGGGGGCGCCGTTTCTTTGAGGCGCCGCGGGCGGCTGTGGAGAGGTGGGTAGATAGTTTGTGACCTTTGGCACCTCACCAGTCAGATTGCGCAGTGAAGACCGCTGCGTGCCATCCAGATGCCTGAGACAGGGCATACTCCGAAGTGTCGCTTCCCTTTGGGGCGTGCGAAGCCTGTATATTACAAAATTTTGAAAAACACATATTGACAGGCTGAAATAGGCTCAGTCAGGTATTTGCTCCCTTCGTTACTTACTTCTTCCTTACTTACTTACTTCCTTACTTCCTTCCTTTCTTCCTTACTTAATTACTTACTTACTGACTCACTTACTCACTTACTTACTTGCTTACTTACTTACTTACTTATACTTAATATTCATTACTTAGTGGGATGGCCCTTGAGTATGCAGAGAATGTGCACGCATTTGTGCTGTTTTGCTCTCGCCTTTGTGGTTCCCCCTGCAGGGAAAAATTCACGCGATGTGTGTGCCACACACGTAGACATCATTTTGGAATATGTTGGACCAACGCACACAGCTCACACACTTGAGAAGGTTGCTCCGTGGAGCGTGATTTCAGGTAGCTTCGCGGTGTGCATTAGCCCTTTAGGTGAATACTTAGCCCTTGACTTGATTCAACGGAAAGAGGTGCAAAGTCCGCTCAATTGAATGTTTCAACAAAAAGCATTAGCTCTTTAGAATATGTTAAACAATTGGTGCAGGTACAGGAAACTGGCCAAGTTTCCCTTCCCACTCTTATCCACAGCTTCGTTGCGTGTGATAGGATAAGAGTGTCACACGCCCCTGCTTCTGTACAGAAACGCTTGTAGGGTAGAGTAGAGAAACTAGGGTAGTGTCCTTGGAAACAGGAGTGGACACACACACTGAGCCGTATCGGCGCAACTAGATCGGATCAAGTCTGGATAATAAATAGTGGAAGAGCTTGACATTGAAAGGTTCAATACTGTAAAATACATATCACAGCAGTCTGCGAAAGTGCCGGCACATAGTCTTTTTCCTCTTGGCCGCAGCGCCGCGGCGCAGTGTGCTGGTGCATGGCCTTTGGCCATATATAGCTGCATCAATTGCTGTGCGGTCGTGTGGGCGAGATGTTTGGGGTAAGTGTATTTTTGTAGTGTGTGGTGGCGTGATTGTAAGCCTGAAAGGCGTAGTCTGTGACTCCCTGCGGACTGCGGATCACGAATCTGCCAGGAATGGGTGGGGAGTTGGAAGGTGACGGTTCTGTTGAGAGGGTCAATCAAGAAACCGAGTAGATGGTCGTCGTCCACTGGCTCTATTTCGACTGGTTGTTCGTAAAATTCAGGATGGGCCAATGTAGTGATGGGGAGTGCTGATCTGTATTGTTCGTTGAGCAAGATGTATCGGTTGTCGACGTAGCGAGTGTTGAGCAAGTGAAGGCTTGGTTGTTGTAAGAAGGTGTGGTATGTGGTTCGCCAAGTGTGTTCGATGAGCGTGATTGCCACATTGCAAAGTGCTGGTGAGAGTTGACTGCCAATGCCGGCTCCTTGAATTTGTTTGTAGTAGGTGTTGCAAGCTTGGAAAATGCATGAGTGAAGAGCTTGTTGAACGATAAGAGGAATGTGTTGTGTGTCCAGTGTGCGTTGTTGTGGGTGGTGGATGTAGTGTCGACCGATGTGTGAGTGTTGGATGGGGTTGCCAGTAGATTGGACATCGATGGTGATGGTAGTGGTGTTGTGTTGTGCTTTCCAGCGATTGCACAGGCTGATGACGGCGTCGACAAGGCGTTGTTGAGGTACACTGTTGAAGAAGCCGACAAGGTCGTCGTTGATCGGTGTGAGGTGGATATCTTCGGGTGTGATCTGGAAATGGTTGTGGAGGTGTTGCCAAAGGTTGGGTATAGATAATTGGCCTGGATGTTGGGGTAGAAGATGAAGGAGCATAATGTCTAGTGCTTTGGGGGTGGCTCGTAATAATGTGCCTGCGATGGATCTGAAGTAGCTGATGACTGTTCTACCCTTTCGCCAGGATTTCTTTTGTTTGAGGAAGACTACTCCATGTGGTGTGTAGAATTTGGTGCGGAAGCCCCAGGGGTATGCTTTGCGAATGCTGGCTGGAAAAGATTGTGTGAGAACTTGGTGGAGTTGTTGGGCGGTGAGATCTGGTAGTGGAAGAAAAAGTTGTGGTGTGTTCCATGTGGTGAGACATCCGTGGAAGTAGTGCTGTGGGCAAAAGAGTCGTAGGTTTTGTAGTTCATGGTCAGCATGATGGAGTACCAGCTTGTCTGTAAGAAACTGTTGGAGCTGTGTAACGTTGCGGGAGGTAAAGCGGGGCGTGTGTAAAAGATTGTCGATGTGCTGTTTCCATTGTTGGTGTAGAAAAGGTAGGCTGTGTTGATGGAGGGCTGTGGGTAGACCATGGTGTCTGAGCCAGTGAGTGAGTTGTTGTTCAAAATGTTGGAAATATTGCGTCTTTGTGGGAAAGAAAGTGCTGTTCATGTTGGCTTGTATGAAAAGCTCAAGATGGCTGGGGAGCTGTAGGTCTTCAAGTGTAAGTACGTAGTGTCCATCGTAGAGCGGCGGTGTGTGGTTGGGACGAAGCAGGGTGTGCATGTGGTGGCAGCTGCATGGCATGTCCGCGGCTGTGGGATGTGTGGAGAAGAGTTCTTCCCAACGTTTGTGGTTGTAGAGCCGGGAACGCAAAGTCTTGTGTGCTGCTTCGCGTAGTTTGGTGGTGGGAGGGTGGAATGGAATGACGTGATGCATGTGGTGTTGGATCAGTGTGCGAAGCCATTTTTCCGTGGAAGACGAGAAGGTATTGTGGGAAAGGAAAGGAATGGTAAAGGGTTTGTTGGCTTTGGGTGGAGTGAGATTGCGAAAGCTAAGTGCTGAGTGGAGAAGGTGAAGAACACGTGATCGATCTGGTTCCTCTAGGCTGGCGGCCATGCGACGGAAAGCGTAAATTTCAAGATCAGTGTATTTGCCGCTGCGGATGGCTGTTGATGTTTGAAAAGATGAAAGTGTATGCTTGCTGAGCTCGCGTAAAACTGTAAGGGCGTGTAGGCGTTGACTTGTGTGAAGGTGGGGTTGCTTAATGGTGTGTTGTCGTCGTCGGAGCCGTTGGAAGAGACGTTTGTGAGTGGACATCCGTGTGAAAGTGGTGCGATGTTTTGAAAATTGCCAACCTGAAGCTTTGAGTTTGAGGTGTCTTTGGATATAGGGCCAGTTGAGTGTAGGTTGCCATTCTTGGATCCGGAGGTGTTCGTAGGTCCATGCTTGATCATAGGTGTCGTGATGGGAAAGGTAAATAGTGCTGTAGTGGTGGAGGTTGTTCTTGGAGTGCCAGTAGCGTAGAGAAAGTTCAGCTGAAATGGGATGGTTATTGTGTAATTGTTTGAGTTTTGCGTGTCGATTGTATTCTCGCTTGGGGATGGTGATGCTGGTAGAACCGATGTACGTATGTCCATGTTGGTGGTATTGGTGTCTTGTGTGATGTTGGTTGAAAAAGAGCTTGGCGTAAACTGCATTGGGATGCGTGAACATTTGGTAGTGATAGGTGTGTGGTGTAACTTGTAGTTGGTTGAAACGGGAGCGCCATTGTATAGAGTGATGTGTTTGTGACGGAAAGGCAAAGAGGCATGTGAGGTGAATGAGACAGATAGAAAAGATGGCGTGTGACTTGTCAATGTAGGGTGTGAAATGGACAAAGTGTGATAGGGCTGTGTGTAATGTTGTTAAAGATTGTAGGGTGTGATGTGTTGGTTGATGCAGCGCTTGTTGTACGAGTCAGGCTGCCAATGCCGAACCCGCAGCGACCAGTTGCTGTAGTGAACGTGGGGGAAGCTTGAGGACTCGAGCCAGCGGAATGCCATAGCGGGTAGCTGCTTCTTGGAGTTGTTCTTTGGTGATATGTTCATCTCGTAGAATCTGCTGGATGTTGGTGACTTGTGTCTGAGTGGCTGGTGGTAATGTCTTGAGCCATTTCTGAATGCCAGCTGCTGCATAATTGGCTGGTGAGTTGTCATGGAGTGTTTGTGTGGTGGGATTGAGAATGGTCGTGGTTGTGATGGCGGTAGGGGCTGGGAGTGGGAGATGCGGTGTGTGGGTGGCGGATGATGGGGCATAGTGTGTTCCTGGCTTGGTCGGTGTGAGCGCAATGCCATGATTCTTCAGCTTATCGCGAGCGCGCTGGAGTTCGCTCTCTTGTTGTTGTAAGCGATCTGTCTGTTGCTGGAGCTTTCGGAGTGCTGTGCCTTCGCCGGCTGGTGGTGTAAGGCCTCGTAGAAAGTCAATGATGCGAGAAATAAGTGGTTGCATGAATTGTTTGGCTTCTGTGGTTTTGTTTGGAATGGACTGATCTGCTTGTTGGTGCAAATATTCGGCGATGTTGTCGATGTCCAGGTTGTGGGCCCTCATCTCTGGCAGCAGTTGTGAAGTGAAGACCGCCTCTGGGATGGATCTGGTGGTGACAATGCCTGTGTAGCGTCCTTGGGACAGGATGCGTAGGCTGTGATCCTGGAGGCCAAAACGGCTAAGCTGCCATGGGAAAATGTCGAGGACTTGTTGTCCTGCGAGGTTGTATTTCCTGGACCACTGCGTCGGTTGAATTGTCCGAAACAATGTGTGACCATGTACGGTATTGGTATCCAAATGTGTGTCGCTGGGAGTCCATGTGTCAGGTAGGTTGGGGATGTTGGGGGGTACCACACCAAGCTGTGGAGGCGTTGGGTGGTGAGATGCTGCGGGTGGGGGCAGGGGTTCAGGTGGAAACGTTGCTGGTGGTGCCGGAGAGGTAGTGGGTGGATCAATTGGAGTGTTGGCGTGATGTTGATGATGCTGGTGATAGGGGTGTTGGTAGTGATGACGCACTGCATTGGTGAGAGGTCCATAGCCGGCAGTGGGTGTCGTGGTGCCATAGTATTGTTGCCACCATTGTTGATGCGCGTCCATGATGGGAAATGCTGTAGTTCTGTACAAGAAAGAGCAATAAGCACAAGAGTAGTCGAAACTGATGGTTTGAACCACAATGGCTGAGAAGCTGAAAATTGAGACTGGAGAAAAAATCAAAATCAAAATTGTGACTTGGAATGTCGGTCGAAGCTCAAGTGGCAAGCGTCAGAAAAATCTCGAAGAGCAAAATAAGTATGAACATAGACTCAATACTGTAAATATTTTCTCATAGCTGGAAGGGTCAATACGCTGGAGGCATTGGGTGAGAAACCATGTACATAGAATCAAAGACCTTGAATTAGGTCTGGCGCTCTCTCAGGGTGGCGCTCGAGCATCATCCCACCAGGGTCCCGGAGGTCCCGTGCCCGCTTCTGGATGATTGGGTCGTATGTTGGTGGGTGTCGGCAAGCAATAGATGGTAGGTGTGTTGTTGGATGGTGATGCGAGTGGTGCGGAGATCGGTCCGATGGCTGTCAGTGTGGCTTGTCCTTGTAGGGGAATGCGAATGTTGTAGACTTGGGTAGAGTCGCATTGCTGTGGGATAGTGTGTTGTGATGGTGGAGTGGGAAAGAGGTTGACTGGTCGTGGGGGTGAAATACAGCTGTTTGCTGAGCGCATACAGGTGTAAGAAGGTTTGGGTGCAAGGGCTGCGTGTGGGAAGTCAGGTGTCGCAGTTTGCTGTGATGCGACCTGCTGTGAGGGTTCAAGTGTTGTGGTGTGGGTCAAAGGGGGTGGTGTGGTGCGAGGTGGTGCCATGGTTTGTGGGGGTGTATATGGAAAGATAAGATCGCTTTGGTGAATGCTTGTGGTTGGATCATCTGTGAGTTCGGTGTGATCGTATGTCTTGCTTTTGTTTTTGCCTTGGCTCTTGCCCTTGCCTTTCAGTTGATCAGGCGGGAAACGGCCGATCGCTTCAATGTGATCTAAAGCAGCTGTGAGGTCGTCAGTTGCGTGATTCACCAAGGCTCTGACTCGCAGTATGCGATCCAGCAATGCCGGAGGGAGATGTGGGTAAATGTTCTCGTCGAAGTACATTGTCTGTTGCAATGAATGGAGCTGCTCTCTGGTGTGGTAGATGGTGGTGCGGCAGCTGTGTTGGGACGTGTATATGCCATAAATGTGTGCCGCTGGTGTGTCGTGAGTCCAGCTCCAAAATGCCGCTTCCATGGTGCCAAGCAGAAGGTCAAGGAGATGTCGATGAAATCAGTTGGGATCAAAAGGCTGAGGTAACAAGTGACGGTAAAAAGATCATGATGAAAATCCTGTTGTAAACTCCTGTGTGGAAAAGCTGAATCTGTACAAGATTGTGTCTGGAAATAAATAAATAGATAAATAAATAAATAGATAAATACTTGGTGCATCTGTAGAGCAAGTGTGAGGTTGTTGTGCTGAAAAGCAAATGCAAATGTAAATGGTAACTCTGCATCTTTTGAATTCTGTTCAAGGTTGCAGGGTGAAACGCGATGGGTGAAACTTCCGAGTACTATTGGTCGGAGTCTAGCGATGTGTTGGGATGTGTCTTGAAGTAAAGAATGTTTGTTTAGTGGTGAGAAGTGGTGCTTCCTGCTGTAAAGTGTGAATTGACGTTGGTTGTAGACAAATAATCCAATATAGATATAAATAGGACTGAATTGTGATGTCGCTGATAGCTCTCATGGCGCCGGATCTTGGTCAACTTGGCGAGGAAGAAGTTGCTGTGGAGGTGGATATGATGGTGGTTTTGGTCGTAAGGGTGTTGTCTGGGGTGGTGGTGGGTGTGATGGTTTTGTGGAAGGTGATGTTTTTGGAAGAATTCGTAGTGGCGCTGGAATCGGTGGTGTTTTTGGTGGTGGTGGCGGTAGTTGGGATGGTGTTGGATGTAGTGGAAAAGGAGCAGGTGTTGCTGCTGTAACGTTTGATGTGGTTTTGTCTGAAGGTGAATGCTGTAGAGCGAAGACGCTGTCGCTGGTGTCTTCTGTAGGTGTAAGAGGAGGTGGTTCTGAGCGGGGCGAATCTGGTCGTGGTGTCGGAGAAGCACGTGAAGAGTGTCGAGAAGTGTGGTGTTCGGTCTGGTGGCTGGGTGAGTGAGTTCGAGTCGGTGCTGGTGAGAGTTGACGTCTTGTCCTGCAAGAGGAGCGACGGCGGGCGGATCTTGTGGATCTCTCGCGACGGTTTCTCCGTGATCGGGTGGTACGCGAGCGTCTTGTCCGAGAGCGTCTGGAGTGAGAAGTAGAGTGTTGTGATCGCTTGGGTGGTTTGCGATGTTTGGTATGTTTGGTGAGATGCTGGGATTGTGGTGGGGAACGCGTGCTGTGGGAGTGAGGGCTGCTATGTTTGGCCATGCGAGGTGGTGATGTGCGGTCTGAATGACGTCTCGGGGCCGCAACTTGTCGCTTTTGTCTTGTATGTCTTGAGTGTGATCTGGAGCGTTGAGGTGGTTGATGGGTGTGTTTGGCACTGTGTGAGTGTGATGCTGCTGTGGAAGTGTGCTGCTGCCGTACTGGGAGCGGCTGTTCCGATAGTTTGTGATGTTGTGGTTGTTGCGGTCGTTCATGTAATCGTATCGGGGGTCGCTTGGTAGTAAGTGAGGGTGGGGCTGTCTTGGGTTGCCTGGGGGATGGAGGTGTGTTTGATCGTTCGAAAGTGGAAGTCGTGTGGGTCTTGTCCAGAGTGGTGGCCAAGCGTAAAACTTGATGTTGAAGGGTGGTTGGTATGTGTTGTAATCTGAGACACTGTTGGTAGAAAGTCTGTTGATGCTCCACGGTTGCTTTGAGCGAGGGCAACAATGTTTGGAGCTGTTGGATTCTTCCTGGTAGACGTGGGTCTGGGGTGCTGGTGTCGGATTCTGCTGAGTGTAGCTGTCGAATAGTGTCGTGTAGTCGATTAAGTTGTAGGACCATCAGCCGATTGATCTGAATGTTTGTATCTCGCAGTTGTGAAATGATCTGGGCATCCAAGGCAACAAGGTCTGTCCCAACAGGATCTGAATCCATCGCGATGTCGTCGTCGAGAGAAAAACTGTACAAGAATGGAAGGCTGAACTAAGTTGAACTAGCCGAGCTGCAAGTACATCAAAATGCATCAAAGTGGAGACATAAAAACAGTCAAAAACATCCGAAAGAAAAACAAGGAAAATCATCCTGTTCAGCAATAGGGAGACCATTCAATAATGATTCGCATGGATGCAATGAAACGATGAATTAGACGGAGTAAACTGGTCTGTACACAGTATTGGCGATGCTTCAGTGGTCGAGAGTTTGTCGTGTGTGGCAAGTGTTCAAGCAAAAAGTGCACTGCTGGCGACCAATCTTGTTTTTGCTGCGCGTGTGGAAGAAAGCTGTAATGGTGTGTTGTGGGTTGGAGTCGATTGCTCGCAACTGCTGGAACGACAAAAAGCAAAAAGCAATAAGCCAATATGTAAATATGTACGAATTGACAATAAAATACCGTACAAATGCATCAATAGTTCGGGATGTTCTTCAGCACCAAGAAGTCGTAGAAAGCACTGTCTGGATGATCATAGGCTGCTGTTGTGTATTCTATGTCTCTTTGTCGGTCAGATCCGGAGGTTCGGTAGTCATCGTACTGGCATCTTTTGTGGCTGGAGGAGTTGCCTCTGCTTGTTGAGATGCCTTGTGTGGGGATGATGCTTGTGCTTCTGGACTGTCTGGCGGTTGAGGTGTGTAAAGAATTCGCAAGACTTGCCATCGACCTTTGCAATCAAAAGGTGTTTTGTTGAGTGCTTTTGCTATGTATTTCCAACTGGGGCGAGATTTTTTTGTTGAGTTTGAAGGCCGCAAGTTTCTCATCTTCACTGGGTTCCCATCCTCCATTGTCAGGATAGTGTGGTGAATCCGTAAGGAGGTGCGCTGGCTTGGATGGTGGTGCTGGTGATGCAGGTGGTAAAGGTAGCGGATTCGGTGGAACTGGTGATGTTTGTGGAGGTGTATTGGGCGAACTGGTGAGAGAAATCGTTGTGATTGGTGGTGTACGCTGTGTCGGGAGGTCTGTATTGTTCTTGTGTTGGTGAGTCGCTTTGGACTTGTGGCGGTGTGGTGGAAACTGATGTGGTGAAGTGGGCGTATGTGAAGGAGAAGGTTCTGGTTTGCAATCCATGAATGGTTTGCCTTTGGCAGGCGGCGGACTGCGGCTGCGTGAGAAAGACGGCTGTGGTTGCAGTGGAGGAGGAGTGTGCCTGGCTGGTCTTGAGGGGGAAGGTGGAGTGGTAGTGAGAGGGTGATGTGCTTGTTGTGGTAGTTGCGGTGTAAATGGTGGAAGGTTTTGAAAAGTAGTAGCAATGGAGGTGGCTGCTTGAAGGTGTGCTAGGAGAAGCCGATGGGCAAATGCCGTGTCCAAAGGGGAAGTCATCGTCGTGGTAGTCGTCGGGAGGCAAATATAGCTCGGCTGGTCGTGAGGGATCGAGCTCAATATTCAAGATAATACATAATGGCTGCGGGGCAAGTTGCAAAACACAGGAAATCTTGCGATTCTCTTCGAAATGCTTGTGACTCTCTTCAGAAAGGTTGATAACTACCAGGAAAGTTGACTAGCAGCAAGTCTGAAAAATTGGAAAAGTCACAGTAAAAAAGATCATGTTGTCGGCATCAATCTGTACAAGAATGATATATCGGAAGAAAAGGAAGTTGACAACAATGTGTGAGAAAATCGAAGTCAATGTCCACAGCAAGCAGGCTGGCTGAGATTGTTTGAGGCTAGGTCGTCATCCAAGATATGGGGTGAAAAATAAACCTCGTGAGCTGGATTGATCGAATTAAATGAAACTGAGCGGTGGCTTTGCATCGCTTTTCCAAGCTATCCCTTCGATTCGGGAATGTTTGGGATGGGCCACCCAGCATTTTCCTGGAGTGTATTTCACAATCCCCTCTCCTCTGAGCAGCAAATCATTCGCTGCGGATTCGCCTCCATGAGTGACTTTTTGGCCGTGTCCATAGGCTTTGATCGTCAAAATGAGACCGCTGCGGTTCTTGGCCATGTTGGAAGCATTGAAGAGAACGCGTGCAGCTTCAGCAGCATCATGGGGCTCGTAGTTCGACAGTTCGAACGCCTGACAAAAATATCCCACATTGTGAGCATCATGCAGAATAGATCGCACAATTTCTCCTGCTTCAAGTATTGAAATGATGTTGCCCTCCTCGCTCACATGTGCCGCAAAAATGTGTTTGATAGGTGGTATGTTCAGCGCCTCTCTCCGTGTAGGAGGAAGAATCGGGGCGTCGCCCCTGCTCGCTAATGTGGGGATTGTGAGTAGTAGGAAGGAAAAGTGTTCCTCTTTGTTGGTGTCCTCGCACCATTTTTTGTGGGTGAGAAGTTGTAGGTCGGTAAAGTGGGTGCTGTTGAGATGAGCTGCACTGAGCACTTTGGCCACATATGAAAGCATGGGTTCATTGTTGACATCAAGTGCTTGTGCGTAGCGGTTGAGCCATTGAAAGACCTCCAACTGTGCTGGATCTGTAGGTGGTTGGAATGTTGGAGGAGGTAGGTTGTGTGGTCGACGTTGGACTGGAATTGCAGGTATTGGTGCTGGTGGCGGTGGTGGAGGTGTCTGTTGTGTGGAGTGTTTGGGAGTGAAATGTGGGTTGGGCTTGAGTGTAATGCTGGAGGCACGGCGAGGTGTCTCTGGAGTGTGTTTTCCAGTAGTCGCTGTAGTGATATTTTGGCTGGAAGTGTGAGCATTGTCTTGGGTGATTGCTGGTGATCGTGATGTTTGTCTGTCTGCAGGTTTGGATTGAGCTTGAGAGCTAGCCACGGATTGTGTGGCGGAGCTCCGACGTCGTGGTAGTGGAGAGCGTGCGGTGCGCAGTGATCGAGTGCGGCTCCTGGATCTGGATGTAGCTTGTGATGGTGCAATGGAAGGTACGGCTGGAAAGGCTGAGTAGCGGTGGCGTTCGGGTGTGCGTGGTGGTGAGCGATCTGGGTCGCGCCAAATGCCTCTTGTAGTGCTGAGTGTGGGTGCAATGGATGGTGTTGGCTTGGTAGTGCGTGGTATGTGGTGTGGCGGCGGAAGCTGTGCGGGTGTGTTGATGGATGCTGAAGCAGGTTGAGAGGTCGCTGGTGAGGTGGTTGAGGTGTGAGGTGGTGGTGGTGGAGTTGGTGTAGTCAACTGCTGTGAAGTGATTGCTATTGGATCAGGTGGTGGTGCTTGTAGTACATCAGGTGCTTGTAGTGGTGGTGGTTGAAAAGGTGTTGTGGCAGGGGGTTGATTTGTCGTGTGTGTTGATGGATGTAGTTGATGTGGTAGATGTGGTAGATGTGGTTGATGTAGTTGGTGAAGAGGTGGTTGAGATTGAGATTGGGGCTGAAGTGGCAGTGTGAGATGTGTGTGAGCTGGGGATTGTGGTGATTGAGTTGTGAGATGTGGATGTTGTTGCGCAAGTTGGGTAGTGTCGAAGGGAGCTGTAGGTTGCACTGGAAAATGTGCCTGAAATTGATGTGATTGGATGTATTGAGCATGAGGTGGAGGTGTAATGGGCAGTGGGTAATGGTGTGAGGTTGGGTGTTGCGGTGGAGTGGGTGGCTGTGTTGAAAAAGGTTGTGGTGAAGCCTGTGGTGGAAATTGAATCCAATGAGGTTGTGGAGGTTGTGGTGGTGGATGAATGTGTGGCGGCAAAGAATAGGGCCAGGGATACGTCATGGCTGCTCGGCAGGTCAAAGACAGTGAAAATATGTAGGTATGTATCAATAAATAAATAAATAAAAGTCCGTGGAGTCGTGAAAATTGTGAAGTGTATTGAATAACCGCAATTAAAATTCTGGAAAATGGAATTAAAACTTGGAAAGTTAAAAAGATCTGAAAAGTTATGAATGGATTTCCCGGGTGAAACTCTTTCAGTTAACTCTGCAGTGGGATTCAGAGAGGAATTCAGTGAACTCTGCAGTAATCTTCACGTGTGCTGGGTGAAACGATCCAAGCTGATTTCGAGCAGGTCAAATTCAGTCAAAAAGGACTTCAGAGAAAATTCAGGAAACTTACTCCCTCGGTGAGGAGTGATCAGGTTCTTGCGGTAACGGCGCCCCGTAGGGATCACACAGCTCACCACAGTGGGAAGAAGCTGCGAATACACACTTGAGAAGGTTGCTCCGTGGAGCGTGATTTCAGGTAGCTTCGCGGTGTGCATTAGCCCTTTAGGTGAATACTTAGCCCTTGACTTGATTCAACGGAAAGAGGTGCAAAGTCCGCTCAATTGAATGTTTCAACAAAAAGCATTAGCTCTTTAGAATATGTTAAACAATTGGTGCAGGTACAGGAAACTGGCCAAGTTTCCCTTCCCACTCTTATCCACAGCTTCGTTGCGTGTGATAGGATAAGAGTGTCACACGCCCCTGCTTCTGTACAGAAACGCTTGTAGGGTAGAGTAGAGAAACTAGGGTAGTGTCCTTGGAAACAGGAGTGGACACACACACACACACCGATATTTTTGTCAAACTTCCCGCTCATTGTCATCCATTCATCATCAATCAATCCGATTTCGCCCACTCCGATTCTTGGGGCTCCTTTGTGAAGAACCTCCCCTTTCTTTGTTGGGTCATCGTTGTTCAGAGGCGAGGGTCATGCACGTCGGGTCTGGCTCAGTCTGGTCAGACATGACAGTTCCATGTCTGGGTGCATCGCCTAGCTTCGGGCCATGTTTATTTTCCCAAGGGGGATGTTTCCATGTCACGAAAGGTAGCGGTTACGCTACCTGAGTTTTCCTTTTGCTTTAGCAAAAATGTATTATACCCAGAGTGGAGCCTTTCTCACTGAGAAATGGCCCCCGACATGTTCGTTTGCTGGCCCGGGGGGGTGACAGACCTGGGAGACAAATGAATAGAAATGCTACATGGCCAACGGAAAAGGGCGGACACCACCAATGACAGACCTGGGAGACACATGAATATTCAACTCCACCCTCGCGCGCCTCGGGGTCAACGGCTCGAAAACACCGCAAATACTAGTGTTTTCAGCTCTTCCAGTCCTCAACAGTGGCCGAAAACCATGCAATTTACAGCGTTTTTTGTGGCTGTCCGGTAAAAAACACCGTTAAAGCCGATGGTTTTTGATGCGTATCGGTTTGAAAAATGACCGAAATATGACCAAAAACCAGGAAAGATTGTGTCGGAAAGGGTTTTTGAGGCTTTTGGAGGCTTCAAAATTGCACAAAACTATGGTATTTACATGGTTTTGTGCACCTTCCCGGCAGAAAACGCCGGTATTTACATGGTTTTCCGCGCTTTCCCAGCACACGACCGTGGTGCGCCTCTGGATCGATGGCTGCAAAGCACCGTAAATACTAGTGTTTTCAGCTGTCTTCAAGCATGGCCTCAAACCATGCAACTTACAGGGTTTTATGTGGCTGTTCGGCAAAAAATCGTAAAAACTGATGGTTTTTGACGTGTCTCGGTTTGAACAATTTCCGAAAAATGACCAAAAGCCAGGAAAGATTGTGTTTTTTTCGGCTTTCGGAGGCTTCAAAATTGTTTTATACCACGGTATTTACACGGTTTTGTGCGCCTTCCCGGCACAAAACCCCGTAAATATCGATGGTTTTAAGCTATGTAAGCTTGAAAGTGGCCACAAACTTGGCTGATCCAAACACACAAGTTCGTTTCTCCCATACAACCTTTCACGTAATATCAATGGTTTTAAGCTATGTAGGCGGTTTCTCTCCACACGCAGTGCTGCGGTACCTTTCGTTCACCCCCTTCCTCTCTCAAGTAAAAAATCCTTTGCGGACAAATGGGCTTTACACCTACTCACTGGATGGGTTTTCTTGAGTCCCACCACGCAACTGGTGCAGGAACTCCGTCTTTGTTCCGGACGGCGTGGCTGAACCAGGTGTGCAGGTTGGTGTAACGGTGTAACGATGGGAACCGCCGGGGAACTGCCATTGGTTCTGACCAAAGAAGGCAAGGGTGGCGACCTTCGAGGGAGTGCCAAGCCTCCTTGGCGAGCCTGAGATGTCAAGTTGGGCGACGTGAGTGAGTCACATCGGTATTGAGCCAGTGGCGAGAAAAGGATGGCATTACTGGAGGGAGAGCATGCGAGGACGAGGAGGTACTACCCGAGCCATTTCTTGAAACATAGGGATGCAGGCATGGTCAAGCGAATAAGGCCATCATTGGTTCCAAAGCTGCCAGCGAGAACCAGTTTTCAGCCGAGACTCATGCCGTACTCGGCAGCCATTCACAAGGACCACTTCACACTCGCAAAGCCGGAGTTCTTCGACTTTCACGTGAAAAACAAGTGGACCAAACCTTCAGATAGTGGACCAAACCTTCAGATGCGGATTCTTGTTAGGGGTACACTGGGTAAGTTAAACATAGAACCTCTGAAAACTGCACTGTTTGCAGACAAAACTCGTCTTCCAGCGGTCCATGTTCTATGATATGTTCTTTTTTTCTTTGGTGGTTATTCGAGGGAATATACAACTTAACTTTCCATAACTTTCCAGTATTCAAGTTATAAGTTCAAATGTACAATGATTTGATGTTTGAAGAGTTTACCTGTCGGTTCTATTCTTCAGAATCTCCGACTTGCACTAGGCCTCTGGACCTCGCAACGACAGCTACCTTGCGAACCTCGCCGACACGAGGTGGGGCCGCGTTTCGGGGCGTCGAGGCTCTGACCCCGAAGGTGACGGTGGATTTCACCTGTTTCGGAGTCGGTCCCCACGTCTTCTTCGAGTCCATGGTTACCCTGCTAAACGCCGCTCATATTACCCAGACACTCCATGGGACTGCCATATATGCCTACATTGGGCCCTCAAACCACCCTGGGCGCGGGATGCTGTTGCCCGTGTTTCTTGGAGCATCTTTGATCCCAGCCGGTGCGCATGTTTGTCCCGGGTGTCCCCCGAAATCTTCGAGGTCATGTCGGGTTGTTTGCAGGTTAGACCTGGACCTTTTGATTGAACATGCACGCCAGGCTTATCCTTGCTGCATCCTGCAAGCCAAACAGGATCATAAACAACTTTAACCCCCCCCACACACCCACAGCGTGGAATGTGGAAGTCTCACTCTTATGTCCTCAATTGAAGTTAATGCTTCGAGGTTCTGATGGCCTCTTCTTGGACACGCACACACACACACACACACTAGCACCTGCCCCAGGCGTGCCCTCGACAGATCCGCTGAGACGCTGGTGAGACAGGAGCCCGTGGTTTTGTGCACCATCCTGGAGGCAACATGCATTAAAACAAGGAGCTCTCCTAAAGACTCCTGGAAGAAGGGAGCTCACAGGCAAACCATTTTCCCAGTTATTACCAAGTCCGTGGGATGCCCGGGAGACGCCGGGAAGTCACAACTTGCAGATCTGCCCACTTCTCAGAATTCTTTTTAGCCCTTCATAACCTTGGAGAGGTGTAGTTTCTAGTGGATGTCAGTATCTTCATGCATATCGGTCTGCAGGAGAGGAAGCTTCAGGAGGTGCAGCAATCAGAGATCATTCCAGAAGCGGTTGGGAGCCTCAGGTGGGCATTCTCACGCAGGTGCTTCAAGGAAGAGTCCAACTGTTCAGCGAAAAAGACTTGGAATCATGGGGTATGACTCAGCATGACAGGATGACTTCACCTTGGCTTTGGGGGGATGGTTAGCGGACATTTTCCATATATAATATAGATTGGGCACGTGCCACATCCCCTCTGATTAGCAGGTAGCCTTGAGAGAGAGAGAGAGAGAGAGACGTGGAAACCATGGTCATAAATAGGCTCGTTCGGGCCTGAGAATGAAGACTGGCTTAAATCCAGCAAATGAGCATCAGCGCTGCAAAGCACCCCCTCAAAACCCACCAAAAACCGCCTACTTTTTCCTCAAGACTGGTCTCCCATCTGTCAGAAGCACGCTAGGATCCTTGGTCCTGGGAACCTCTTCCGCCACCCCATCGGTGGCATCTCGGCATCGGGCTGCAGGGTTGGAGCTTTCCATTGGGAACCCGCTTAGCCTTCACCAGTGGCTTGGAGGACCCCCGGCTCGAGCGGTGGGGATCTACCAACGGCAGCCTCCCACCTGAGCTGCAGGTGGCTCATGGTACTGGATGAGCAATGCTGGCTGTGTCACAGTCATCAACCAGGCTACCGACCCGTTGGCCCACCTGGTGTCGACCGAGGCTAAAGGTGTTGACCCATCCCCAAAATGCAGATTAATGTCGACGGTTGCCTGTTGCCTGTTGCTTCACCAGCTGCGATTCGGAGGGAGCGACCGCCATAGGACGAGCTGCTGCGATTCGGAGGGAGCGGCCATCGGGGGTATCCATTTTCACCCATCAGACGCCCCGGGTCGCGTGAACATCGCGGGAATCAGCGGGGCCAAAAGGTTCGGAAGTCCTTTTGGAGCCTCGGTCGACGGGTCGACAGCGAAGTCTCGAGCTCGGAGCGGAGGACTTTGTGTTTGGGAGCGGGGCAGCTGCTCTGGACACCCTGACCCTGCTTGCCGGCTTCAGGCGAGGGCGATTGGGTGCCAGGTGTCTTCCACTCACTAGCGGTGATGGAGCTTGTGGTATGGCCATGGATGTGCACTGATTGGACTTGAAATGGACGGCATGGCCGAAAGGACGACCATTTTCTGAAGGCCTACCCAGCGAAACCCACTTCCATTTTCTGATTCCACGGATCTTTTGGCATGTGGGGTCTGTGGACATGTCGGGCGAACGTGAGCCCCGCGCTCCACCGATCCAAGGCCCTGGGATCCTCACCCCTTTAACCAAAGGGACCAAAGGGCAGCTATTCTTAGACAGGGTGTGACAAGACGAAAGATCAAGCGATTCGGAGAGATGCAATAGTGACGCAATCAGGTGCACTTGCACCTCTAGCAATTCTACACGGCGTGCTTGTACACAAGGCCTCCCCAAGCGAAAGCGATCATGCAAGTATACTGTACCTCAAGATAAGCCTTGCAGCCTCAGGCAGTTTGTGCTTGACACACACACACACACTCACAGCTTGAGGCGTCCTTTGGACGCAGATGCATGTAGAAGATCTTGTGGTGTCCGGTGGCCTGAGGAAGTGTTCTACATATTGACACCAGTGCCAGTGACAGGCCAAACATACTTGGATGATCAGGCCACTAACACTGCAAGTCTATGCAGTCTACGACCTGAACCCTGAAGGCCAAACAAAAACGTCTCCGGCCAGGTCCCTTTTCAGACAGCTCAGGCAGCTCTGAAAGTCTAACACTCCCTGAAACAATCATGGAAGTGGATGGCCTGATGCCTTGGATGACCACGAAATCCAAATACAAACCGGTGCTGAAATCCACTTCCACCATCCATGAGGGAAACAGATGACAATTCCAAGCTCCAACAAGATGCCAAATGTTTTGGTGCAATTCTGTGCTATGTTTCGCCATCATGCATACATCAGCCAGGTACAGCATGGTGTCCATTTGGGTGACCGCGGAGTTCAAGTTCGGCTTGGACCATGCCCTGGTGCGCTCCTGCCAGCGACTGACATGAAGCCCACTTTTCTGGGCATGGCACATGCCGAAATCCAGCAACGGGTTCCTTAAACTGCAACACTGTGACTTATACAGTCTTTCGCTAGTGGGAGTTGGACCTGGAGACGGTTCTGCTTATGTTGACCAATAGCCTTGGCAGATCAGATCTGTTGTAAACCAGTCAGGCTCAGTCGTTCGCGCCGGGGAACGCCCTGCAGCGACTTACCATTTTTAGCCCCGGTACGGTGCCACGTGCGAAGGACCGACGGACGGACGGGGCCGGGGCCAGGCGGTCCTGAAGTTGGCCTCTGCCAGCGTGAGCCGAGACACCTGCGACAGGACCGAAGGGACCGGGTCACCGGTCCGGTCCGCCCGGCGGAGCCGAGGCGGTTGGGGCGGAGCCGGCACTGGTTCGGAGCGGTTCGGACCCGCAGAAAAGGCAATGAAGGAGTTCTTCCATAAATCGTCCAAACTACTCTTAGCATCTATTGATGCCAACTACTACTGGTACTTGGGACGTTCTCTTAGTCTTTTTCATTGGGACGCATTCCATAGCAACCAAATCCCATGAGTGGCTTTAGACCCTCACGCCTACGAGGCCTAGAACCGTGCCCCAGCCACGGGACGGCAGCGGAAGATCTCCTCCCCGTGCACCGGAGGAACACCTACGATGTCTCAATGGACCTGGTGCGATCCTCCTTGCAGCTTGGAGTTGTGGGGGAGTCAGTTATTCTCCCCCCTCCCTCCCCTCCCTCCCTCCCTCCCTCCCCTCCCTCCCTCCCTCGCTCGCTCGCTCTCTCTCTCTCTCTCTTTCATATTTCTCTCCGACACAGGGGCAACCTCCTGCATGACCCCCCCCCAAAAAAAAACACACAGTTGTTCCACCTCTTACATCTACAAGCAAAATAGCATCTTTCTCTTGAACTGGAGTCCGCCTTTTTTTGTCCTTTCCTTGGTTCCCAACCACCGGTTTTGATCTGGTGGAGCACCACTTGAAGATGCCTTTGAAGAGAGAACATTCATGAGGTTGGCAACTGGCCAAAACCGGGTGCTGGGCACACTTCAGGCTTTCCCAGTCTGCGATCTATGAGCCATCGGTCTTGGCAGATGGAAGGCGTGTGGACATGGAAGCACCCGAAACCGCGGACAAAGTTTTTTGCTCCCTCTTCAAGGGTTTGAGAACTCAAGGGTCTGGGATGCCTCACATTCTCCAAATGACTTGGGAACAGCTGCCGAAGACAGTTTCCTTTTTTCTTAAACGGTTTGAGACCTCCATGGTTTGAGACCGGGTGGTGGATCATTCTCCAAATGCTTTGGGATGCCGGGTTTTCACGCCACCGTCGAGCAACGCACAGGTGGTGCTCAATCTCAGTCAGACTTGGATCATCTTGGATGTCCATACGATGCAAAATGGGTCTTTGTGCATCATATTAATCGATTTGGTGGACATTTCGGGGCCCAACAGAATGTTATACAGATGAAAACACACCCAAACGCTTCATCGACTTGGTGGTGTCGCTTCCAATACTTGTCTTCAACCTTCACGTTCATTCCCAATGAGCGACCAACGTCGTGCTGAAGCCACCAGCCAGCTTCAGGTTGAACGTCGCAGAACATAAAAACCACTTGTGAAGCAGACGATGTTTCATCAGCACGCGGCAGCTGAAAGCGCTGCCCTGGTCCAAGATAAGTGCACTGTCACGGAGTGCCCTGGTCCGCGCAGGTTGTTGCAACTGATGACTCTGACATCTGATGCAACTGTGATTGGCCAGCAAGTCTTGTTTCCGCACATCTCCTTCATGCACGGCGGCGACGTGGATTTGTAAAGTAATGTTTTGATGATGGTGTGATCCTTGTGCACATCCGTGTGTCTACCTTTGACTACACAGCATGCACATAAAACTTCTGATACCTGTTTGATACGAAAGTGCTACCTGTTGTCCTTTTAACTTAAAACACCCAGGCTGTAAGTAGAGAGGTGCATTATATGCAGTTGTTTCCTAACTCAACAGTGCGAGGCAGGCACGTTATGTGGACTATTTCAGTTTGGTTTCTTGATTTGTGGTTGTAGTCGCAAGCAAGCCAAACCCAGGATTAAGCTTCTTTCTTTTTCCAGATGTGTATGGAAGCCATTTCAGAGCCATTTCCATCTCAGTTGGCATTCCGCCATAGAAGAAGACCTACCCATCCTTCACCGACCTGGGGCAGACGGCGTCACATCCCAGGTTACTACCAGCTTTGCTACAGCCCGGATGGCACTATGGATGAGACTCTCAATGCCTTAGTGCCCGTCCGCATCCGGGTCATTGGGGTTGCCTCAGAGTGCCTGGGAAACGGTTGCCTTGCCAGAGAGAGAGCCTTGGCTGGCTCCGCAGGCCGCGTGGCTTGCGGAGAGCCACGTGCAGCAAGGTGCAGCCAGGTTTGTTGTTGTTGTTTCTTTTTTGCGGGTGTTTGGCTGGCTGGGCTGCAAACTGGTGCAGGTTGAAGAAGTTCGCCATGAGGTCATGCGGACTTTTTGTCCGTGTGATTCCAGGCGGAGGTGTCTGGGCTCGGCTTGCTGGGGATGCGATGAGGTCATGCAGCTTTGATCCATCCCCCCCGCCTTACACGATCAGATCCAGAGACCCCTTCCACAAGACGATCCGGAGACCTCTTCCCCACAAAACATGGGAAAAATAACATGCAAGCAATCTTGCCCCAGGCTTCCAGAACCATTCAATCATGGTTGACCTGGTGCTGCAGTCCAAAATCCTTAGTCAAACCATGGTTGTTCGGCAAAGAGTCATTTAATCATTCAATCAGGTTGGAAGTATAGGCCATGCAGATCCCAAAACCGCAGCGGTTGAGTCTACTCACCTGCTGAGTCCGGGTCGCGGCTTTGCCCGCCTGGCCCCCGGCCCCCAAACCCTAGATGGACCCCTATATAAAAGACATCGGGTGCCAGTGCCATTTACTCAGAAACCACTGTAGATGTCGACTACCGGTCTGCGCCTCGTCGGCCCCAAGGATGGGATTGCTTCGTGTCCTATCGGGGCGAGGCTGCGAGCGTTTGCATGGTGGACTTCAGAACGTTCGGAGGTGGCAGGCCTGGATGGTCCGTGCCTTCGTCCGATCAACCAGAGGATGGAAAGGAGCCTGTGAGAAGAGACAGGTTCTTGGTATAGTTTGTGGCTGTACAGGGCATCTCAGAGGCGTTGAACGCCCGCGAGTGCCAACCCCAAGTGTGGTTCCCTATAGTCTATAGTCTATTGCGAGTGCATTTTGGGTGTTCCCTTTGAACCCTCTTGGTGGATCTCTTGGAAAACCCCCGTGACCTCACCGGGTAGGAACGCCGCCCGTCTCGCCTCTTCCAACAGGGACGCGTCGCCCGCGGTCGGAACGCCGCCGCCGCTGGTGCTGAGGTGGAGTCGGCCACCTACAGCAAATCCGCCTGGAGCGCCCTGTGGGGCAGCGACAGTTCCATGCAGCGACGCGAGACCACGCGGATGTGGCGGGGAGCGTTTTGGGGCGCGAGGTTGGAGGCCATCGCTAGTAGGTTGGAGCTTCTCCACACAACCGGCGGTGGTGCTGGGCAGTCGTTTGGGAAGAGCGAAGGGAGGAAGCGTAAGTCCAGAAGTCGCACAAAGAAATTGACTTCCCAGCGAAAAAAAAAAACTGTGGCCCCGCGAGACTTAAACTGACCCTGGGATCGACACCCAAGATCGAAGACACCCAAGATCGAAGCCAGCACAGGCTGGAGAAATCATCTGACCCTGGGAGACCCTGGGAGACACGACTGCACGAGTCTGCCGTTCATCCGCCGTGATGCCAATGCGAAAACGGCGCGTTTTGACTCGCCTTGACTCGCCTCAGGCTATGTGGCCGGGGTCTATCAGCCTGGAGAGATGAGGAATTGTTCCGACGTGGCCACTGGGGAGTGGCTTGATGGAACGGTCGGGGGGGGGGGGGGGCTTTAGTGGCGCCAAACGGCCGCCTGGGCTCCCAGACCCAAGGTGCAAAGACATGAACCGAAGCAAGAGGAAGATCGAACACTTGAAAGACTGGGGGCTCGATTTTTTGCCACAAAAAACGCCTGCAGTTCTATGAGGCAAGGCAACGCAACCAGCTGGACCCAAGTTGGATGGAGGTCAACCTCACGACAGGGGCTCACAAGCTGATGGCTCACCATCACTCAACTGATGAGCAGGAAAAACACCTCGAGAGGGTCAGGAAGAACAGCTCGAGGTACATCTCACCGGAACTGGAGATCTTTGAAGCCTTCAACTGGGAGCCTCAAGAGCCTTGAGCCACAAGCAACGCGACGGCCAGCGACGGCCAGACACGGGACCTCGGGCGGTGGCTGTTTGGTTGAGAGTTTGTGGTGTGGGGCTTGGTGGAGTTGGAGTTGGCCGCCTGGGCGTCCTGTGACCAATTCCCACCACGCGGGTCCTGTATATCCTGCATGGTCCACTTAGAACGGGGTTTCCATCAACGGGAAAAATGACTCAGTCAACGGAGGTTGGGAGTGCCATGGGGCCATTGGTTGCTTCGACTAATCCTTGGTTCCACCTTACACTCAACGTCCCGTCCAACGGAAGGTGGGCCAAAGCAGAACATGCTCATGCCAATGTTCTTAAAGTAGCATATACATAGTCCCTCGCAGCTCCGCCACGCTGCCCAAATCCCTTGTTCCAAGCCGCTGCGAGCCCAGAAGTTGTTTGGACCATACTATATTCAATACTATTCACTTGGAGGTGCTTCAGAACCCGAAAACATTGCCCGCTTCGCCCATGGCTCATCAAATGTGAAAAAAACATTGAAGAAACCCTGGGCCTGTGGGAAAAGCACCTATATTCCGATGTGTATTTCACTCGGCAAACCTCGACCGTGCAAATGTGGAATGACCCAAAAACACCGGTGACAGTGGCAAAAGCGGGTTGCTCGAGAGTTGACTTAGCCAGTCAATTGTGGTTTGTCTTTGGTGTTGGTTCTTTGGGCGGCATATGACTTTCTGTTCGTTTGTTTTATTCTTGTGCAGGAGAAGCTCTTTCATAAGGCAGGCTTCTTTCCCATACACTGAAACATCCTTCCGTTAGATTCGTTAGATCATGCATCCCATCACTCACATCTGATCTTTGACGGCCGATGTGGCGGGCTTTGCTGCCGCAGCGCCGCACCATGTGTTGGTTGGATGGTTTTTGGTTGTTCTTTTTCTGTGGATCTGTTTGGATGGCCCTAGCTTGGGGTGTCACGACAACCTGAGGATAAGGTAGGCTTCATCACTGATCCCACCAACGCGCTGACGATGCCCAAGTTGAAGGCCTCCAGGGCCACTGAGAGCTACTCACTTTCGATCTGCTACTGTCCCAACTATGATGGCCCTGTCGATGGCACCGCGGAGCCCTGTGATGAGGCGCGGCGTGACTCGCTCTCCGCGTTTCGTTCGAACGCCGCGGCGCGTTCCGCGTCAGCGCGGTCTCGCCCGGTGAGAGAAGAGCAGGCAGAACATGGTCCATCCATTGGCCGTGCCATCCACTTCGGACGATGTCGGGGAGTGTATATCAGGGGCATCCAGCAAAGCAGCTCGGGGGTCAGAAGAGGAGTCGTCCAGGTTCTGACAGCCACACGGTCTTTGGAATGGGCGTTTTCGGAATGCAAGGAGTTGGAATGGAGCATGGCCGATCTTCCTTGGCCTCGGTTTTGCATGGCCTTAGGAGTTTGGAATCGAACATGGACTGTGCTCCATGGCGGATCTTCCTTGACCCGTCCACGCCGGAGTGCCGGATCCCTCTAGGCATCGGAGTATATTCAGCCCGTGGGTGTGGTCCATTACTGGCTGGTGCGAGTGTGAGACTTGGGCCTGATTTTCGGTGGAGGAAATGATCCCGGTGAAGGTTCGCCTGGGACCCGGTAGGTGCTGAAGACCAGGTGCTTCGCACTCTCTGCCCTTTTTTTTCCCTAATCCAGTTCCCACAGGCCACATCCAGTGAATCCTGCTGAGGATGAACATAGGCCGTTTTTCAGGGTTGCGCTTAGAATCGCCCTGCAAGACGATTCTCAGTGGCCTGCAGAAAATTCAAGAGGATTGCAGGGCCTTCAGGTGGTGGTTTCAGGTCTTTTCTTTAAACTTGGGATTGGACCCACCGACTCATTTGTGTCCAAGGGAAGTTGAAACCACTAAGAAGGCGACTGTGAGGCACCTCCCCCAAACCATGGTAGGGTGACATAGTTCATTTTCGGTGGTCAACCAGGTGCCCAAGTGCAGGCCTCTGAGGCTGAGGCTCCGCCCATCCCCGGATTCTCCGCCCATGCATGACATGTTCCCAAAGACCCTCCCTCCAACAGAGCATGGGCGTTTGCAAAGGGAAACTCAGCGTTGAAGTTCCAAGGGTCCCACGATGTTCCACATCCATCCATGCTCGGATGATCTGGGTTTCGTCTGAACATCCCCACTATGTGAGGCGGGTCGGCGCTGAAGTTCAGCACATGGATCAACCTTTAGGCATTAGCCTTTTTCCCTATCCAGGACAAGTGGATAATATAACTTTTAAGCTTTTTTTGGGATCGGCTTCCCAACTGAATGTGAACAAAGGGTAGAATTACAGTATATACGGTCACCTCATTGTTCAAGGGAAACTGAGGGAGTCAGTCTCTCTTCCTTTGATTTTTTGTCCAGTTCCAATGTGCCGAAATGAAACTCAGCAGCCGCAGTGAAGGAGGAAGGTGACTGGCCTTTTGATGTGTGGAATGGCTGAGCAGGAGTCGGTGTCTAAATCCCGGTCCCTACAGAAGAGGGGTGGTGTTCAGCTTTCTTGTTCCACTGCCTTGGGGAGCTTGAGCGGTCCTTTTTCGTGTTTTGGTTCCATAAGTGCCATGAACAAGGCTCCCAGTTCGGGTCAAACCTCGTCTTGGTGGGTGGATCGGTGGATCCATTCCGATCCCCAGCCACCCCATCACTGGGCGGTGGACAGGGGCGAGGACGGGACCGAGGCGATGCGGAGAACGCGGGCGGCTGTGGCGTCGTGGTGGAGCCCTTCATGCGGATCTTGCCGCAGCAGCCGTTCTCGCTCCGGCTCCAGTGTCCCCCCGGCGGCACGAGCTGCAGTGGAACGGGCGAGCCGCTTGGGCGTGTGTTTTGGACACACCGCCGCTGCTGAGGGCTTGGGGCACTGAGAGCCTGGTTTTTGGGATGCTCATGAGCACCCGAAAGCCACCCTTCCAATGGTCCTGGTGTTGCCGAAGTCCACCTTTTGAGTGGTCGGGAATGGGTCCGGAGTGGGAACTGCGGAGGCTGAGTGGAAGTCCCAGTTCAAGTAAGAAGATGTCTATTGGCGTCCATATGACCTGCAGCAGTTACTGCAACAAGAACATCACGACCTGTTTGAACAAGGCCTGCAACCAGGCCTCATCATCCACTGTGAACTAGGGAGCTCGGGATGCACACGGACCCTCTATACCCTGGACCCGGGTACCCGAAGGAAGGGACCACTCTCGCTCCAGGTAGTGCTGATGGAAAGGATCCTACGACCACTCGAGCTGTACCTCTGTTTGAGGCATTCGTTCGTAGGACTATGTCATGCTGGCAATTGCCCTAACCCTGCAGGCTTCTGCCCGGTGACTTCTAAAACTTACAGTAAATCTGGGGAGACTATGTCAGAATCATCATCACACAGCGATGCTCCCAACGCAGACATGGCAAGCAAGTCCATGTCAAGCAGCAGCAACAAAACTGGAGAAGAGTTGCAACAACCGCTGGTATTTACTATATACCGAAAGTTCAGCGCATTTCTGCGAGGAAAACACTTGGGTGTGCATGAAACGCACGCGGCTGTGCATCTTCTCCCGGACTTTCACTTCTCCCCAGTGGCGCCTGCCCCGACGAGGAACCGTGTGAAGTTCCTGCCAGCCTATTGCCCCTTGTGCTCGCTGAGCGCTGTGCCGGAACCGGTGCCCTTGTGGGACCCCGGCTCGCGCTGCCGCTCCGGCGACGACGACGCTAGGCTCAAGTGGACTGGGCACATGCCGCGTGTGGAAGTCGTGGACTGCACGTGGGTTGGGCCGATGGGGGAGGACAGACAGACTGGGCTTGAGCAAACTTGAGCAAAAAAGGCCAGGCCTGCGCAAGGCCCAGCGCAGGGGCCTGGGCCAGGTTCGGTCTCGTCGGATGGATCTGAACGCGTTGACGATTTCCGTTCGTTCCTAGTCCACGCATGGAAGTGTTTACACATCCTATGTAAAACCACGGGCTGGAAGTATCAGTTGGGCTCTTCTTGTCAATGAGCCGCGTGCTGACGCATACCACTGGCACGTTGGAAGGCACTGCACACTGGGTTCGCTCCACCACTCGCAGGTCGAGGGACGCACCCAGGCACCCCCAGAACACGCAAGGACTCCATAAGACCCCGCAATCTACACCTGGGAAGATTAACATGGAACCCCAAAAATGGACCTTTGGAAGACTATTTTCCTCTACAACCCAGTGGTTGTCAGGTTCCACGTTAATTTTCCCGCAATCTATGTTGAAGATTCAAAGTGCTTTGCTGCTGAGACACTCCAAGGAAATGGGACGAAATGGAAGTGGTTGAGGTTCCAATTGAACCATGAATGCACAACGGAGTTGCGGTTGAAGATTGGATCGTAGAAAAGGAAGAGCAACCTCAGAATCGGTTCCAGGAGTCTGTGCGCACAAGTCTGGGTTTAACAGTAGGCACCGAAAGACAAAGTTCAAACATGAGCCTTCATGAGACTTCGTCAGCAGGGGTTGAGGGCTCTTGCAAACCCAACGGCTGCACAAGGTCCATGTGACGTTGGGAGTCAGGCACCTGAATCCACTGACGAAGCTGTTTTGGTCAATGGCGCCATGTTTGCGCTGTGAGTCTTCACATGGGCAGAGCACAAACATGGGGCCAGGGCACATGTTGTTGAAGGAAGAATTGGACCACACTCTTAATATAGCTTCTTTACAAGTCCCTAGGGCTCCAAGTACCTTCTGAGAAGGTGTTTGAGGTGGGTTTGGAGGGTCCAAATACCTTCTGAGGAGGCACTTGGAGCCCTAGGGAGTCCTTTATTCTTAAGCCACCCATGCAACCATGCAACCTCCGGCCCAGTACTCTCTTTTTGGCAGGAGAGTGAGCGCTTGGTCTATCACCCCTTCCTCTACGACGAATTTGGCGTCTTGATCGACCCGGGTTTGTACCATTGGGGGGGTGATCGCCAAGACTACAAGTTCTGGGAAACTCCGAGCCTGGTCGGCCACTTGGTCACAGTGGGGGTGGGGGCGCAGCGAAAAAGGGCGCCACGGGGCGGTGTCGCAGACCCGATTCGCCGCATGCTCGGCTGGAGGCCATCACTAGTAGGTTGGAGGCCACCGCTCTTAGGTTGGAGGCATCGCTCTTCGCTTGGAGATGTTGGAGGCCATCGCTAGTAGGTTAGAGGCCGTCGCTATTAGGGTGGAGGCCATCGCTATTAGGGTGGAGGCCATCGATCATCGCTAGTAGGTTAATACGTCCTGCCAGCAGTTCCACAAAGAATGGTTTTTTTGGTCCCTAGGCCCATCCAGTGAGTGGATGTGACAGGGGCACTTCCTCCGTTCGCTCGGCACAACATGGAACTGCTGGTGTATGTGAGTTGGATTCGCCCTGCTCGCCGGTTCGCGGCTGTTCACGGCTCAGCATGCGGTTCACGGGGATGAAGATGGTCATTTTGTGTGGCCTGAGTGTTGCAAGCAGTTGCAATCAGTCCACGCGGCATTCATGTATCATTGCCTGCTACTTCGTCTCACTGTGGGCGTGGCGCCGCGGCACCACCCAATAACCACCCAAAAACCGACAAATACCAGGGAATTCCGCGGCCGAAATCGCGTGGGCCTTGCGGCAGAGTGCTGAGGCAAACTCCCCATGAGCGATCGATTGATGGTGTGCTACTGTGACACTGAATGCTCTTTGGCTCAATTCGGTGGACGTCGGTCGTCGTCCCCAAAACAGAATAAAAGCGTTCATGCACGCTTGTGCCAGCATTCTTTTCGATCCTTCAAATACACATTGTAGGACGGGACCCTTCATCCATTGGTTTCTGCTTGGGACTGAGTTTCCATGGTTTTGAGTGTGTTGTGTGGCAGGTAAAGGGAGAACGCCACATACCCAAAGTACCCGTGATCCCTCAGCCTGAAAGCCCGCCACTGGTGACACTAACTGGAGAAGTGCACAGCCATTGAACTCCTGAAGGGCCCACATACTGCCTCGACGAGACGGAACTCTTGCATCTCTCTATGACCCATCCCTTTAGACCCTGTACCTGGATCCTCCAACTGTGCAGAATTTCTGCACCGGCGAACGCCAGCTTTATGGATGAACAGTCGTTGGAAGATCCAGGTCCATAATATAAGATGTTGGTTCAAGTTCCCCCTGTTTGGCAACTTGGATTTAAAAAAAACGCTAACGGATGTCCAATCCACCTGTTTTAGTCCACTCAGTTTCTTTTTCTCCTTTTTTGGTATTCATTCGGCACCTGCTTTTGGTCAAGACGGACGGTCCGTCCGAGCTTTCCATGGCGACTACCGCCCCCGTGAGAACTCACGGACGGTGCGGTGGACGAACGGCTCTAGACGGAGCCGGCGGAGCTCTAGCCCGCGATCTAATGGTCCTTTTTGGACGGAGCCGGCTACAAGACCAGATGAATCCCATCATATTGTACAACTATATAAGGATTTTACACTAACCCAAGAGAGGTTGAGAGACCTTATAAGACCCTGTAGTGGTACATATGGGACGGGCTATGAGGCTCTTCAACCTCTCTTGGACTAGACCAGGTCGTTCAACTTCCCATTTTTGAATGATTCCATGGTCGGTTCTTCTCCTTTACATGGAAGACCACGAACGGTCGACGGCGGTGGGGGGGTCCTCGCGCGTCGCGGTGCCTGCAGCCCGGCGAACTCCACGGAACACACGGAACTCCACGGAACCAAGCGGTTGTCACTCAACCACCTGCGTGGTATTTGGATTAATGGTCACCCTTGGCACTTGGATGAATCATCGCCTGTCATATGGCAGGGTTGATTCATCAAAAGTCTAGATTCTACCTACATTGGAGTGGTTCCCGAGCCGGGTTCGAGCAGAAGGTCTCAAGAAAGGCCAGGAGGTCTCCCCATTGAGGTGGTCATGACACACCCACCTGACTGGAAGTCATTTCATCCAGAATCTCCAGGAAACACCTCTTCCTTCAGGAATTGATTTGATCCATATTTCAGAACCACATGTTCGTCCAACCTGATGGACCCTAGGAAGTCATCTCCGCCGAAATTCCTACCCACCTCTTCCTTCAAAAGATTTCCCAGAAGAGTCTGGATGACTTCAGGTTGGAACTTCTACAACTTCTTCGAGGTTGGCGAGATCCGCCTGGCGGACTCCGCAGGGGTTGCCAGGCGTGGAGGGGGGGAGGTGCCTCCGCCAGAATACAGACGATCTGCGTGTTTTGGTGGTTGCTTTTTCCGGGTGAGCTGGAGGTTTCAAGAGCACAAGGTCTCCCCTGGCAGCTCATGAAATGAGCTGACCAGATGTCACCTTGAGATCGACATGACAGGAAGGGTGGAGCTCCGGAGGCCAATCTCTCGGCCCAAAATTCCTGTTTTCGCTACTGAGAGCACTAGCCGCTCTGCCTCCAGACGAGCCACGGTGAGGGCGATTCTTCTCGGAACGCGGTGTGTAGACCGCTGGTCTGGTCTGCTCCCAACGATCATGAAGACTGGTGGCTGGTGGTCCAGATTGTGATCGGCTACAGTGGGTGGTTTCAGGGGTTGGATGGCACTGGCACCCAACATGACTCAGACTCTGATGCGGGTCCATATAAACCACCGACCCTGGGGATCACCTACTCTGAGGTTTCACTGAAACCACCCACCAGCGAATTCCAAACTCCAGCTGCAGCCAGCTGCAGGTGGTCTAAAGCTCACGAAGACTTTCAGCTGATCCAACCGATCGAGCTGGTGGAATATCCCACCAAGGCCGGTGGCATCACGCTCCTCGCCGGGAGGGTTCAGGGGGAGAAGGGTTCAGGCAGTTTGGGGGCTCCAAGAGAGGTTGTGGACCGGTGGGTGTGGCTCCAAAAGGGTTCCTGAAAGGTAAGGGCTTTCATGGTACGAAATATGGCACGAAACACCTGAGGGTTGGTGTCCAGCAACACCACTTGAAAAAAAGATGGGAAAACGGCACCATCATGTGGGCGGTGGGTTAATTAATCAACCCCCCTTACTGATCAAACATCGGAAGGACTTTCTGGTTTCAATTGCCAACAGCTCGCAACATGCCGGCAACAGGACCCTGTTTTTTTTTTCCCTCGGTTGAATGTCCATACTGAGCCGGCAAATCTCCGAACACCTGTGAGCCGGTGCCCTCCCCATCCCGGTCCGCAGACGGGGATGTTGGGCGCGGTCGGTCTTGAAGGAAGGACGGGTTTGGCTGTGATGGACTGGTTTGGGGCCCAGTTTCGCATGGCACAGAGTCAGGGCCTGAGGGTGTGTCCCATTAACCATAACAGTTGCAAAGATCATTGTCATTACTATAATTTATTTATGTAATGCAATGACCATGACCGAGCACTGTCACATACTATAGTACTAGTTGCAGGGAATGGCACGTCACATATCCAACAAGTAATCATTTCTGTTGTTGGTTGGTGTTTAGGGGCCAGTTTTCATTGAGCACGGCAGCATGTTTTTCATGGGCGCACCTCTATGAAACTCCAACTTTCGAATGCTTGACTGACAAAAGCAAACTGCCTTGGAGCACGGCAATGGATGATGATGGATGCACTTAGAGACGGAGTGCTCCACCAGCACTCGTCTCTATGGTTTGTTCTGCGTTTCGATCAGGGTAAAGTTTTGCCTAAGGCCATTGTATATATAGTATATATTTTTTCCATTTGTGTAAAATCTCCTTCTGGGGGATATCATTTCCCACTTCCTTCATCAAATCCAAGATGGGTGGCTTTGTGCCTCGGTGGCCGACGACCGCCCAGGCTCTTTGCTGGGATTCGCTCCAACCTTTCGGAAGGCAGGCTATTGCGACTGAAGCGTTGTGCGACTGACGGATGGAGTGAGGGTTCGACACACAAGGGATTCTCAGGTGGCACACAGGATGATCATAGAGTCTCAGGTGGCCCTGAGTGAGACTCAGTCCAAGACTATATCAAAGGAGGGATTAAGGATCGTCAATTCGGGCACTTGAGAAGGAATGAAGGAACTTCCTGGAGCTCACCGGAGCAAGACATATTCTTTGGACTTCGACGGAGTGGCACTGAAAATCCTTACGATCTCGATGTTTCCTCCCGTTGTCACATATCTTCCAGGGTGTGGCGTTCTTGACTGTTGGTATTGATAGATAGGCATTGAGAGATCCCAACTTTTGTTTTAAGTGCTGGTTGACACGGTTGATGGGTCAAAGCTTGATGACATCGAAGGCTGATCGGTGCTGGGTATGGCTCCACCAATTCGAAGCACGGGAGTTTGGTCAATGAGCCATTTAAGCATGGGCTTGGTGGCTCCATGGTTAGCCACAGCCGAGGCGGAGAATGACTCCCCATTTCTATGTGTTGTCACACATAGCACACCAAGTTCTGCAGAGAGAAGACGTGAGGAGGACCTTAGGTGACATCACCTTAGAACTTCTTAGAACCCAATTTCATTCCCTAAGTTGATGTGAAGGTGGTGTTCTAAGGAGGACGAAACGGTGACATCACTTAACTTAGGTGGGCACAAATGGGGTCCCTGAAGTCCAGTCCCTCGCATGAAGCGAGTGGCTCCGTGTTCTGTGTGAGGCATGCACCCCTATGACAGCATTCCGTGGCGGCGAAAATCGATCATGAAGACACTGAGATGGGAAGATAGGGAAGGAATTGGAGGATTGGTGGATGGGAGCCACACGGACCTTCCCCATGAACTGCAGAGGCGGGTGTTTTTGGTCAGCTTGAGGGCCTTGCACCAGAGATCGCCCGAGCAGGTGAACTGCAAGTGTTGTGACAGAAGGGATGACAAGACCAAGGGCCCCTCATGGTTAGGATATCCCCCGCAACAGACGGGTCTCTAAATAGACGTTCCACTCTCTAAATAGACGGTCCAGCAAAGCACCCAACGGTCCACCCCACGGGGGATCGATCACATCTTTAAGTGTTCCGGAACTGTTAGGACCCACAATTTCTCATGTTCTCTTTCTGGGCCTTCATCGCATTCGGCCCCATGCTTCCACCATTCCCATGCTTCCACGGACAGTCCAGCGAAGGCTTGGGGGTCTCATGGGGTCTCTCAATCTCTTATCACCAGCCTCCTCAGTTTCTGAACCAAAGCTTTCGAAAACACTGCGGGGCGCAAAAAGAGCCGGTGGGCGGCGGCCGTCGGCGTCCTCCGGCGCTCCAAGGATCCTGTCCTTGGACAACGCAGCGGAGCACCTGTCGAGCGATGGAGCCTCGAAAGGTGAAACAACACACGCGGCCGTGGCCGGGCGCGTGGTGGGGTGCGTTCGGCGGGTTTTGAGTGAAGAAGCGGGTTTTTGGAAGGCCAGCAATTGATCACAGATAACATCTACAAACCTCTTCGAGCCTGAGTGACCTCTGCCTGAATAGGATAAGACCATATTTTGGGTGGTTAGTGGTTCAACATAGAGTCAAGTGGGCAAGGTCGCGACTCTTGGTTTTGCGGATCGGGTCACTTGAGTATCCAACCCAAGTATCCCCACACATGCCAGGTTGGAGGAACGTCGTACGGCGTTCGTCGGTTTCTAAAACTTTTGCGAAGCAACGATGTTTGTGAAAGGTTGCCGTTTCTGGCTTTGGCTGCGATATGAACGATCCTTCCTCGAGGGACGTTTACTTTTTTCCCAGTGCTCCAGACTAGTCCTCCACGTCGGGGGTCGACCTCGCGGCAGCCGGGGTTTTGAGGATCTCGAGTGACCTTGGAAGAACACCTGAACCTCCACCGCGAGCTCACGCCCGCGGGGCGACGTGGCCTCGACGTCGCCTGGACCACGTGAGAGAAGAGGAAACAGACGAGCTGGGCGACCTCAAAACCGTCGGGAGGGGTCAAAACCAGGGAAGGTCCCTGGTTCTGGTCGTGGCCAGGGGGGACTGGTAGGTCTGTTTGGTTTTCACTCTGATAGGTTTGACCTGGCGTTTTGAGGTCAACCCGTCGGTCTGGCTTTGGACCCAGAGGCAAAAACGGGTTAAGCCGTTCTTCTTGGGGAGTCCTTAAAGCCTGGGACCCTGCTTGGCCTAATGGCTTGATTCATGAGTTCCCCATGTGAAGATGGATGAAATTCCTTCCACTCGTACCTTTGGGGCACGCTGATTTCAACACGTGACTACCATGTAGTCCAAACATGTCCAAAATGGTCCAAACAGTCGAAGACGACGGCGCTCGAAATGTTTTTCGATGCTGGAAGAGCAGGCCCGTTTGTTTCGGACTCATGGGCGCATCCTCTACCAAGCGAAGAATCATCGAACAAAAAGTATTGAAGAAGTTGATTGAGCTCATGAGCTGCCAATCCCTGGAACAAGCAGGCCAAGGCCATGGCTTGGCCATTGGCTTTGCCATTGGCTTTGTGGTTTATGGTGCTCCAAGAGCGGTACAGAGTTTACAGGGGGCGCAGGGTAATTCCAAAGAGTCCTTTTTCCTCATAGAACCTCATCGCACCCCTTGCATAGGTGCTGCCGATCTGCCGCTTCTGCTGCTTCTGCTGCTGGTTTGCTGCGCTGCTGGCCTCTGGATGTTTGAGCTGGGTTTTGTTCGCTCGATCTCAGTTGGCGTGCGCCCACAACACCACGAGCCTCAACACGGTGAATGGTCCGGACTCTATCGAGGGCGCCAAGCAGTTTATGGCTTTTGTGCCCACCGTTCCCGCGCAGTATCTGCCCTTTACAGGCAGCGGTGTCTGAGGACCTCGGTCTGACCTGGCAGTTGAAGATGCCTTGTTTGCCTTTGACTCGCCTCTGACGACAGGATTTACAGTCATACCCAACATCTTGAATTCCTCGGGGACTCTTTCTCAAAAATGACAAAGCTATGAGGGCGACCATCTTGCTAAAGGCCTTCAACTTTGCCAAGTTTCCATATTTTGCCTTTCTAGAGGTGTCAATTGACATGGTGTTCGGGCCTGCAGGCAGCGAGAACGATCAGACCTTCCTCTTTCTAGAAGCGGGAACGTATGCCGTGTGCTACTGCATCTCGGCTTTGATCATATCAGTTAGTTCTTAACGGGTGTTGGAACGGAACCCCGCTCTAGAATGTTAGATCCATGGGCCGACACGCCCAGAAACCATGACTCTAGCTTGAGAGGATTTTCGGGGTGGGTGTTGTCCACCAATTGCACTAATTATTGAGAAGGGCTTATAGACTGAGAAGGGCGAGTTGGGAGGGTCCCCCCCCTCCAAATGACAGATTAATGCATCTACATCCATGTACATCCATTGTTCCCCAGCGAAACTGAGTCAGAGCCTGGCCGTTTTCAGCAGTTGACAGTTTCGAGTGATGAAATCTGTCCAAGAGATGGACCAAGGCTCCTTTCTGGGTTCGGATGATGTGTGCGAAGCAGAAACTGGCTACATTTGGGCTGCGACCATCATGCGGCTCATCTCTTCTTGGTCGGACGCTTTCGCGGATCCGGGCACGTTTTGGGCTCGGATGAGACCGGTGGAGAAGGTGCGAATCAACAGGAGGTTCTCCCTCCACACGGCGCTTTTCGAGTGCCTGTTGGTGACACTTTGCCCCTTCTGCCAGTAGTGAGGCGCTTTATGTGCGCTTCGAAAAGGAGGGGACCTCTTTCTGGTTTGAAGTTCCATGGATTTTTTTGGGGTGGGGCGGTAGAGATCAGTTCGGCGGTCGAAGGGGGGAGGTCCAGTTCGACTTCCCTGAGTTGGGAAGTGGCTGAAGGAGAAGACCGCGGGGAGTTTTGGGTTGCGAGGCCCAATTCCAGACACAGTCGCAGTCGAAGACCCGTTGGACCTGGTTTGGCAGGGTGAAATCCTTAGTAGGCCGATGATTGTTCGGGATTCAGGCTATGAAATCAATGGTGGTTGGAATTCCCCGGAACATCTCTGAAAACCAGCGCAGAACTCCACGTCCCCCCGCCACTCTGCGGTTCTCAGGGTGAAGGGCACGAAGAGGGACCAAAACGTGAAGCTTGGCCAGATTTGGGGGGTGGGGACTGGGTTTTCTTCTTCATGACGATTCTTCTGAATGATCACAGTGATTCAGCCATTGTCAGACCTTTGGCGGAGGGGGTTGGTCTCTCTCCAAGAAGCGCCTGGGTGGTGGAAAGTCTCGGGGCACCGGACCTCCTGGACCCCATCAAGCTGACTTGGACACATGTGAAGCAGGCCCCCCGGGCCCGGAGTGCCTGATGGCGACTATTCACCTTCGAGCCCGAACCGGGGTTCACCGCTTCGTCCGTGTGCCACCGAAGAACACCGCGGTGGGCCAGAGCCGCCCCCCAGTGGGTTGAGGCACTCTCAGGGTTGACTGGGCCCGAAAGGACCTTGGAGTCCGACCCTCCAGCGCTGAAGCTCGGTTCGGAGGTGGTCCAAGTCTCAGGGGGAGCAGCTTCAACGACCCAAACACGGAAGTCGAAAGACAAGAAAACCAGCCCCCAGCGAAGAAAAGGAAGCGCCATTTGAGGTACCTTAGATATATACAGCAATTCTCTTTATTAGTCGTCGACTGAGGGATTAACATCTCAAAAGCTGGGGCTTTGGATTGCACTGGGTTTTGCAATTGATCCCGGACCTTCCGTTGAGAACCCTAGCCTTCCGTTGGACCATTTTAAAAGAAAGCTTGATATGATTTGGTAGCGTAAAACCATATAAAACCCTTCACCACAAGGGTTTTCGGTCAGAACCGTAAAATTAATGGTGGCATATGGTGGCTGGAATCCTGGAGGTTCAGTATCGTTCATGAGGACTTGAGCTTTGGCTGCAGATCTATACCCCAGTTGAAACCTCACCACGCCACGCCACGCGTCCGTCTCGTCTCCCCAAGCCTCCGGACCCCGTGAGTGCCGACGGTGTGGCCGTCGTGTCCAGGATTTTGCCCACGAACTTCGTGGTGCGCATCGACTTGGAGGGCTGGGGCTTCACCCCACAGGAGGGGGGTGATGGTTTCTCTGTGGGAAAAGGGCAGGCTGGATGGATGGATGGATGTATGGATGGTAGGGGGTAGGGGGAATGGAAACAGCTAGGGAACAGGGCCAAAGAAGGGAAAGGACAGGAACATGAGAAAAAGAGAACAGGGTAAAAGAAAACGGGCAAGGAACCCAAAGGCAAAAGGAACAGGAAAGAGTGTGACTAAAGCAATGCTCTAGCAAGCCACAAGGCAGGCGAGGGAGGACAGATTAGAATAGAATTGAAGGGAAAAAGGAAAAACATCGTCTGAGAGAGCCAAACAATTTGGCGGTCTGGCCCAGGCCATCCATGGGACTGGCAGCCTGGCAGGTGAAACCATGACCCCAGGTCTGGCCCACCCACCCCTGGCCTCATCGGGAATCATATGCCAGTCCCATGGATGGGAAGGGAAGGGTGATTCAGAGAATCTTCATGGCGGTGAGTGGCAGGTCGGGCTCTTCTCCCAGTCGTTGCCTACGGTTGAGGGTTGGGGCTTAACATATGGTGCACAGTTCAGTTCTGTATCGGCACCATTTGGATTGATCGATTCGGAGGTGTACCGGTTCGTATGGAAGCGATTGATTCATTGAGAAGTATATAGGTGATTCTCAGGCGCCCGTTTCAGGCGCCACTCTTGGCCAATAGAGAAGAATGGCTGCACGCCGAGTCCCATCCCTGCATAAATTGTCAATTGGCGCCCTGGAAGATTCACATGGAACCTAAGCAAGCCGCTGGTGTGGAGGGGGCGAGTATTCCAACATATTCCAAAGGCCCGGTATTTTCAGGACAACTATATAAGTCAGTAAAAGACGCTCCCGCTCAAGGTGAGGGGGTTTTCACAGGTGTAGCCATGTGAATCTTCCGCAGGTGTAGCCATGCGGGAGGCCACACCCCATCCTCCCAGCGCTCCCAGTCGGAGGACTCAATCAGGCTGATCACCACCACGCAGACCTGCTATGAGAACGCCTACAGCCCCAAGGGTGGCATGGCAGGTTTTGTCCGGATGGGGGCCCCATGAAGACCCCACCATTTGACGGGCTCAAGAGGTCATGCTTTTCACCAGACTGCTTGGACCCTTGGACTTGTGGGAGGAGATTGGAGCAGAAACTGAGGCATTTTTGGCTCGGGATAGCGGTCTGTGTGAGACATGAGTGGCTGAGTGGCACAGTGGAAAAGGGCTGAAAGGTCATTGAGTGGCACAACAGGGCTGTGATAGAAGATTCATTAAGGTAGATGGTTGGTTGGTCCCTCAGCTATTCAACTAGTCTGGCCCTTCACTTATTCGTAGTTTCGGTGGGTCATGTGATTCCCTCTCCCCTCAGCCACTGCCACCGCGCACGCCTCTCAGGCGTTCTGAGCGGCTTTCGTTTGGGTTGTCCGGGGCTGGACGGGACCAGCTGTCGGCTGCCGGTGGTCGAGGAAGACATCAAGGCCGGGCTGAAGAAGTGGAGCGGGCCTGCTGAAGCATAGGCTCGCTCCAATGGATTTTTAAAGCCATAGATCAACCCTGACAGCTAGCTAGGTGATGGTTTCCGATATTTTAGATTTTCAACCCAACCACTTGGGGATGATTGATTGGACCCTCTGACTCATTTTTGTCAAGTGGGTTGAAAACACCAACCAGCTAGTCTTGCAATTTGCTTGGGCTGCCCGTGGCCTAGGTGTATCTCATCTCTTCAGAAAGGACTGGGTTGTTGATCGAGAGCATCACCATCCAGGAGACGAAGTCCATCTTACATTTCACTGGGGATGTAACAGCGGACGCTTGGGAGAAGTCAGGCTCCGCAGTCTGACCCTGCATTTCTCGGCGCGATATGAGCACCAAGAGAAGGGTTCCATCATACTCCCTTATGCGTCGCATGTTTCAAAATCCGGCTCCTTCTAAGAAAGAGAGGGAGAGAGAGAGAGAGAGCGCGCGCGCGCGAGGCGAGATATAGAGAGTTGGACGTGATTCAAGGGTAAGTCCTCTCTTTCTCCATGTGCCGCTGCACCATCCAGATCACCGAGGAAGTCTTGGACGGGGATCAGATCACCCTGGATGAGTCGACGATCCTCCTGGACGGCCGTGGGCAGTTGTCATGGACGGATCACGAGAGGCTTCCTCATGCCAAAGCGCCGGATCGCGATGGGCGTGAGCTGGAAGGTCTACCCTTAGCAGATTCACATGGACCCTGAGTCTAGAATCTGCCAGAAGGGTCTAGCGGTCCATGGTTTTCGATGCTGGAAGGTACCCAATGATGTAGGATCGTGTGCTTTGCAGACCTCTTCAGAGGTCTGACCAAGTCCGACGGTGGGCTGGATACATCCACCATTCTACATGACCCAAACGGAGGGCGACATGTTCAGACCGCACCCCCCCCCAGAACAGGCGAGAACTGCCGACATGGTAGATGCGCGGACTGCTGTACACTCCCTGAAAGAATCATGGTGATGTGGAGTGAATGCCACCTGTTTTTGGTATTTGGATCATGGTCATCCACTACCGAGGGCATGCCATTCACTACCGATTTCAGGGAATGGTACGCACTTTGTTGTGTGGAGGCCATCGTTGGTTGGAGGCCATCACTAGTAGGTTGGAGGCCATCGCTACTTAGGCCATCGCTAGTAGGTTGGAGGCCATCGCTCTTAGGTTGGAGGCCATCGCCAGTAGGTTGGAGGCCATCGCCAGTCGGTTGGAGGCCATCGCCAGTAGGTTGGAGGCCATCGCCAGTAGGTTGGAGGCCATCACTAGGCGAGACTCCCAAAAGAACGGTCAAGACTTGGGTGAGACCTGATGGGGCGTCGGCGTCTGGGTGTTTTTCTTGAGCCAAGCACTCAAAAAGAGTGGGAGGAGGACAAAGACTTCATTGGTTGTGTTTCTTCCCCCCTTCTCTTGAAGGTTCACATCCAAATGAGCTCTGAAGCTTCGTGACCATCTAGTCGCCTTTCTTGCTTCGTGTGGGAGAGTGCCAGGTTCACTGCCCATGTTCCATGCGAGGCATATTATCTCCCAACTCTCCGGGTTCTATGCCTTCGCCGATGAGCCGCAAACCACGCGGATGCTGTGGAACCGCGTCTCCCACGTGCCGGGGCAGCCGAAGCAGTTGAGCATCCCTCTGGGCTGGCGTGAGGGCCACCTGGCGGGGTTGGTGGACCAGTTGAGGCAGGTGGACGAAAAGACGCCCTTGAGAAGCCTCTTTTGGAACGCGGAACGCGGCCTCGCGGAATCCAGACCACTAAGCTGCATTCGTTTGTGCTCTTGGTTGACTCACAGTGTTCTTCACCAGCACTTGCTGGCTGTATTTATATGCAGGCTTTCTGCAGTGTTCCGACATTATGGGCCAGGTGGTAAGTAGAAGGGCTATATAGATTTCTCAGTGGCTGGGAGTCTGGGAGGAGCAAGAATCACTACATAGAACGGACGGCAGGATCTGCTGGTCGTCGTTTTTTTTGGACCTCACCTGACCTCAGTCTGGTCAGTATGCGGAAGCAACTACAACAGAATCAGACGACACAATTCGATTGGAATGCTCTGAACATCTACTTAGAGAGAGAGAGAGAGAGCTCTGTGGTACGAACTGTGACGCACTGCAAACCCCACAGATGTACACCCTGGTTCCGAGACCCAGCTGATGGAAGCGTTTTTGGCCCGACGAGTGGAAGACGATTTTCCTCCACCCGGGCGTGGTTTTGGGGGTCCATCGGGGTCTCGGAACCAGGTGAGAGGCCCGACGTCACGTTCCTGAACGGCCAAGGTGCCATTGGAGTAGATGGGTGCCAGGGAGAGGGGGGTTGGTGAAGTGGACGAGTCTAGGGGACTTATTGACGCCAGAATCCGCCCTTTTGCTAACATGACTTTGTCAATTTTGCCTTTTAGATCCTTTTAGAATTGAGCATGTTGAGCACCCCAAATTAGGAAAGCTGCTTCAATCTTCACGAGGCGTTGCAATCAATCAAGTCGCATGAATTGTCAACCAATCTTGGTAGCTACTGTACATGGATCAGTCTTGGTGTAACCTTGGTAGTTACACAAAGGGATCGGTCTCAGTCAGTCTTGATTGACGGCGTCTTGATTGGACCCATATATATATATATAGATTGTGTATGTCCACTCAGTTTTTAAATGTCACTTTGACAACTGGAGAGTTTCGTCCCGCGGGCAGAGCGTTGACGAAACCCGATTCACCAGATCGATGAAAGAGGTGTGTGGAGGAAGAACATCGAGATCAGCGGTTTCTTCAACATTGAAGCTGGTACAGGGCGATGCCATGCTTTGCTTGCTTTATTTGATTTGAGACGAGTGAAACCGGCCATGGCCGGACGTCTGAATGCGGTCCAAAAAACAGCTTGCAAGTTCTCACCTTCATACAGGATCCATTAGGCATCAAACCTTCATCAGCAGGTGCATAATTACAGTTGTTTAACACATCCTTAATCATCCCCATCCCAGGGCATCCAGTTACCACTATAGACTATAGACCATTAAGACTAACACCATAGACCTAGAATAGCTGGTTCCTTATACAGTGGTTTGCCTGGGATGCACTGGGCATATGAACTTCTCTTCATCATCCCCTTAACCCCAAAAGCTCCACGGAAGCCGCCGTCTCGCGCCCGGGAACCTGCGGTTTCCAGCGGCTCGGCTCGCTCCGGTTGGGGCCGGAAAGCCGCAGGGGCATGGCATCGGCGGAACCGCCTGGAGACCGAGGAGGAGATTTGGGCCGACCAGGCGCGGCGCGGTGCCGCGGATGGTCGGGCGTGCGAAGTCAGCAGAAGACGAAGACGCCGAGTCAAGGTCACCAGCAGTCACCATGGGTTTGGGTGTTGTTTTTTGTTGGGGTCCCGCTGGGGTGGAGAGCTTTGAAAGGGAAGACTGCGCCAACTTTCCACAGGATTCCTTGGATGTTCTTGGCAAAAAAAAAATAGCGATGGGAGAATCCCAGGGACTACCTCGGTTCGATGAGCTTGTGTTTGTCTCTCTCTCTCTCTCTCGCCCACAACCCTAAAGGAGACACGGAATCTTCGCTCTACCCGACAGTCCTGAACGGGGTGCCTACATGTGCCTACTATATTCTTATATATCCCACACACACACCTATATATATATATAACAATAACTATAACAATCACATAGCATAAATAATTAATAAAACTGTGTCGAGCTTTGGGCAGGTTTGGGTGCACAGTCTTCATTACATTTGGTACACTGTCCATTTTGGCTCAAGCCAAAAGTGGGACAGTGGAGTTTCTGTTCTGCTAATTTTTGCGGTGTGTGCTGTGGATGACTTCACAGCCTATCGTCGGTGTGAATGTCGCCATGTTCACGGCTGCTGAGGTGCTTTCGTCCGCCGCGTTCATCGAGTTCCGTTGCCAGGTCGATGCCCTTTTGGCCCGGGGGGGACCGGGCAGGCGCGATGCGGCTTTGGAGCTCGGTGGTTCTCTTCGAGCACATGCCTCCGTCTTCACGCCCGGGGGACGGGCCAGCTGGTTTCCCCCCTATGCGGATCTCAGTGTGTCCTAAGAGTGCCTGCCCACGGTGCGATCAGGGGCGAGGGGGCTATGTTTTCCCGTGGGTCGGGATTTGGAACCGGCGCGGGACGATCGTGCCATCCGGGTTCACTCCTCAGCATGCCTGGGATAGGCATGCTCTGTTGGACGCCAACATGGACCTCCTCTTGTTGCAGCCCTACCGTACCCCGTACTCTGCCGAAAATTTTGTGCCCTCCTACCTGTGGGAGTTCCAGCAGAAGGTTCCTGGGGATTTTGACCTCTTGCCCCTGCAAACATTTCAATCTGAAGTTCTCTATTATATGCGACACTGGATCCTGGGATCACCACATGGGTTGTGGTCCAACCCCTTTCGTGCCCCACTGCCAGATCTTGAGCATCTGCCGCGCCACCTGGAAGCTCTTCACCCGAAGATTCGTGCCCATCGAGCCCTTCGTGGATGGTTGGGGTCCTCAATCAACGGAGAGTCGGAGTTTCCTCCAGCGTGTTGCGGCTGTGGTGATCCCACTTATCGGCAGTGCCTTGGTTGTATCAAAGGAGTGTGTTCCGCCTGTTTCCCAGTGCTCCAAATCTGTCCGGTCTGCCGCGAACTTTCGTCGTCTGATGACGATAGTGGGTAGTTCAGCGGGTGCGCAAGCCATGGTGTACCGTGCACAAGTCGCTGGAGCGGTGGACGCTCCGCCGGACGAACCGGCTCCGTCCTCTGGTTGGCGAGCCGAAGACAGCCTTGCTAGGGTGGCAGGGGCCCGTGCCATCACATGGCGCCGGGAACGGGGCTATGAGAAAGATGAGGACTTCGCCTTTGCCTTCTCTACCTGGGAGGAAGCTGTGGCCGTGGGAGGCCATTTCTTGGCGGACGCTTGGCTCGCAGTCCGGGTTGCCCAGCAGGATGAGCTTCTCCCGGCGGCGGCGCGCTTGCTTGGGGGGGTCCCCTGCTGCCGGATACACGTCCTCCACTGGTTCGTAAGCGGAAGGAAGTTCCACTTGAGGCGGGGGTACGCCTTCATGAGCGGGTGCAGGATCAGCCCGAGTCCATACAGCGCCAAGTGTTGGCCCTGCAGAAGGTGTTCCTGACCGTGGGGGCGTTGAAGCCGGTTGGCCTATTGACTGAGGCCCTGAAGCGGGATTGGCAGGCCTCCGTCCTTCGCTTGGCCCAGACCAAAGTGGCGGAGTCTGAGTCGGTGACGATTCAGAATGCTCTCCGCACCTATGGGGAGCTCCACGCCTTTTTGCTCCACCGCGGGAGGTCGTTCCCTCCGGACTTTGTGGACATGGACAACTTCCTGCATCAGGGGACGATGGCCCCTACCCGCGCGCTCAATGCGCTTCGTTGGCTGTGCAAGCATTCTGGAGCTCCTTGGGAAGTGGCCCGGCTTCGTATCTCTCCGGAGCTGAAGAAGAAGGCCACTTCTACGAAGAGCCAAGCCCTTGTTGTGGAGCCTGGCATGCTGCAGCTGTTGGAGGAACGCATTGAGAGCATGTGCCGTGGGGGGGACCCGCGTTGGACATGTCTTCTCGGCTCTTGGCTGGTGGCTACAGGTTGCTTGCGATACCAGCATCTTCGCCGCTCAACCGTTCGTCGCATCAGCCCACTCGTGTTCCACGGCCACTGTCGCAAAGGCAAGCAGCGTCATGCTCGTGGCGGCTTTGATTGGTGTGCTCCAGCCGAGTTTGCCTCCACCTTCAACTGGACCGTGGAGTGGCTCAAAGCCTGGAAGGCTCTTTCTCCGGTGGCCCAGAAGAGTGCAGGGATCTGCTTTGACGGGCGTGGGACGCCTTGGAACATCGCTGAGGTTCAGCACCTATGCCAGTCGATCTTTGCCGAGTTCCTGGACAATACAGAGCAGTTGACCACCTACTCTTGGCGACGAATGCTTCCCACAGTGGGCCATATTCTGAATTTGTCGTCGTCTGATCTTTGCTCCCTCGGCGATTGGCAGGACAAATCCAAAGAGCCGGCTGAAGCAGGGATGGCATTGCACTATTCGTCAGCTCGGTATGCCCAGTCCCTTCGCAACAAGATCCTGGCCACTTCAGTGGCCCACAGCTGTGAGGGTCACAGCTTTTGGGAGGAGGTGCTTCCTGCCGATTTGGATGGTTTCCGCGAAGTGGCCAAAGACGCGCTTGCCATGGCCATCGCGAAGGACAAGGAGACGAGGTACGCGGCTCAGCCAACCAAGGAGTCGCTGAAGACGCACCTCCAATTCTCCAGGGCCCGAGCCGCTAAGGCAGCGGCAAACAAAATTCGAGGAAGCACCTCGCGCCAGACGGTATCCATGCCGGATGCCATCCGAGGCCGCGTGCTGACGGCTTTCTTGAAGAATGGGCGTCGCCTTTGCGGGGCTTTCCAGATGCCCGAGGGGTGCGCAGAAGGAGAGGAGGTTTGCGGGAACGCTCACCTCTGCGCGGTTCTTTTGGCCCGGGGGGCGGGCTTGTGGCGGGAGCCACGGTGCATTTATTTGCACCGAAAAGAAGTACTTGCCGGCCGAGGCGCCAGTTCCAGTTCGTGTGGCGGCGGCATCAGCTTCTTCTACTACGTCCTCAAAGGCCAAACCCTCCTCGAGAGCCAAACGCCGGCGAGCGGAATCGCCCCAGCCCAGTGCTCGGCCTGATGCAGCAGAGGCCCTCTCTCCAAGGCCCAAGACGCCTCCGAAGGCACCTCCATCCAAGGCGGTTCCGCCCAAGTTGATTGCAACGTCGGCCAAGAAGAAGCCGCGAGGTCCGCGGGTTCCCTCGCCTCCACCGCTGGCCAGAACACCTCCTTGGCGACAGTCCTCAGACCCAGCACCGAGCACCCTGCCTATTCCAGCAGTGTCGCCAGGACCTCAGCAATCTCACTGGGACCGGTTGGCCACCTCCGAAGGGCGTGACACTCTCGCCCCAACCCTGATCATGACAACTCGGTCAGGTGGCCGGCTGTGGCTCTCCGGTATTCCGATCGCTGAGACAGTGCAACATTTCCCGAAGGCTCACCTCCAGATCGCTTGTCTACCACAATACCCCGAGGGTCGGGGGGGGCGTGTCGTTGCCGGAGGCATGCGTCATGAAGGTGCAGATGGGCAGCAAGCGCATGGATCAGGAGTTCAAAGCGGCATGGCCTCTCATCCACCAGAGCCTTCACTGTGGTGATTCAGTGCTTGTGCATTGTATGGCGGGCAAGCATCGGGCTCCTGCCTGCACAGCCCTCATCTATGCGCTCATGATGGGCACCTCCGTGGATGAAGCAGCCGAGAAGATCACCAAGATGCGGCCTTGTGTGGAGTTCCACAAGTTCTGCAGGGATCGCACGGCGGCACAGTGGCTTTATACGACGAGGCGCACTCTGTCGTTGCCACCCGTACACCCAAAGCCTGCTGGCTATCTTGCTTCTGAACGTTCCAACATCCACCTGTGCACAGAGGGCCGCATCGCTCTGTGCCACTTCAAGCAAGGCGAAGCTCGAGTTCAGCAACGGCTCAAAGACGCCCACTTCTGCAGCAGCTTCATGGAAGCAAGTACGTTTGCCCGTCCGGTGTGCGGACCTTGCTGGAGCAAAGCCCCAGCTTCCTGGCAAGCGCGACACTGAGCTGCTGAGCAGCTGTCCAGCCTAGTGATCGCCGGACGGTTGCGCCCCATAAGAGCAGGCGGCCTCCGTAGATGCCCCTTTTTGTAGCCTACGTCACGTGTAGACTACCGAGGCGACCGGAGAGCGCGCCACCAGCGGAAAGAAACCTGAGTGTCAGTGACTCTTCTGCTGTGCAGTTTGCCATTTGGGGGGTCATCCCCAAGTCAGCAGGAGTGCTGTGTGGCCCGGAGGTTCCAGGCCTTTGACACTAGAGCGTAACGGCGACGCAGCGTCCATGATTTGAGTTTCATTTTCGTTCATGTGCACCTAGGACCTCCGCCTCGCCAGCTCCTTTTGGCCGACAGAGGCGAGGTGGGTCCTCGTGATACCACTTTGTGAGGTGGGTCCTCACTTTCCGTAGGGAGGGTCCCTGTGTCCCCACATGGCGTCTAGCTTGCAACTCGTGCCGAGTGACGGTGCGGATGCTGCGGCTACTTTCCGCCAGTTGGGGATTAACTTCAGCATAGCTGAAGCCGTGACCGATGCCTTGGTCAAAGCCCGGCTCCAGAACCTGGAGGAGTTTCGCTTCTTTTTCGAGAGTGAGGACAAGGTCCAACCCTGGTTGGCCAAACTCTCCCTGGGCGAGGATGCCGGTCTTCAGGGGGCGAGGGTTCGTCGGGCGTGGGCCGCCGTATCGCTCTACTTCAAACAATCCGAACAAGATCGGTCTCGCATCTCGGCATCTGATCTAGATGCATTGTTGGGCGACTCCGAACTTCGGGATTTGAAGAGTGCCTTTTGGCGTCGCTACAAGCTGCGCTTTCCCCCTGAAGTTCACCCGGCCGATGCCACGATTTCTCGGGTTACACGAGAACTCACCAAACGAATGTTGTGTGTGTACAACATTTGGCGCGTGAAATCCCTCCAATTTCAACAGGCCACTACTCAGAGGAAACGAAAGATCGCCGATTCGTTGTATGTTGAGGAGGCTGAGGACGATGAGCCGGCCAGTCGCGATGCCAACTCCTATTTGGACAAGTTGTGGACCTTGTTGTTGGCCTACGCCATGGCGGGGTCCGCCTCCTGTACCACCGCCCCCGGTGTGGCTGAGAGCTTGGGGTCCAATTCCGTGGAGTATGTTGAAGTCCCAGTTGATGTTATTCAACAATACTTTTATCGCGCCAAACGGAGTGCCTCCCTCATCCCGTACAATCATCGTCTCGAGTGGCTCCAACAGAGGGACAATGACGAACGGTCGGAGTGGGTTTCCCGTTTTCGGGATAGTCAGAAGAGCCTAGGCCGTGTGATCCAAGAAGTTTATGCCATGCGCGATGCCCACTGGTCAGTCCCGGTTACCACAAGCGGAATCCCCTCGAGTCGTTCCACACCAGAGCCAGTCACCCCAGTGAAGCCCGACTCCAATCGATGGACCCTGGGGAATCCAATCAATGGGCGCCAGGTGGCCAAGATCCTCAAAGATGGCACACGCCTCTGCCAGGCGTTCCAACATGGCCAGTGCAAGGCCAAAGCCAACTGTGCCAATGGCCAGCACCGTTGTGGGTTGGTCCTGCGCAAAGAGCGCGCCTGTGGCGCCCCGGGGCACGGCGCTGCCGCCTGTCGGGGCGGGAAGAAGTGATGGGGCCCCGAGGGGGAGGATGGGACGGACTCCCCCTTAGGGGACATCGATGCTCCCCGTCCCTTGGTTGCTGACCTGTTCTGTGGGCCCAACCTGCCACTATCCAAGGCTTTCCTTTGGTGCGGGTGGCGCACCCTGTCAGTCGACTGGATGTTGGACAAGTCTCATGACCTTTCTAATCCACTACGCCAACAGTCCCTACATGAGCAGCTCTCGGAGGTTGACTTCATATGCGCAGCTTTTGACTGCTCTACCAAGAGTCGAGCCAGGGAAATTCCTCGCCGGTTTGAGGACGGCCGCCCATGTCCAGCACCGTTGCGCTCTGAGGAACATCCAGATGGACTGCCGACTCTGCAGGGTCGTGACCTTCAGCGAGTTCGCACGGACAACCAGGCCTGCGAGTTCATCCTCGAGGAGATTCGTCTGCTCGCCGAGCGTGGCGGCGGGTCAGTCCGTGAGAATCCCTGGCGTAGCCTACACTGGTGGGGGTCCACCGAGCGCGCTATGATGGCCACTGGCCGCTGGAAAGACAAGCGGTATGATGCATGCTGTCTGGGGGGAGCTCGTTGCAAGGCGCAGTGCTTGCGTCACAACATTCATGAGATTGAGCAATGGCCGCCGCTTACCTGCCACCATTCTCACGCGCCACACGAATGGACTCCTTACCTTCAGGATGGCCAGACAATCTACCCATCCAGAGAGGAGGCCGAGTACACAGCTGTCTTGGCCTTTGCTATTGCGGTCGCAGCCTCGTGGTGGGCCGGGCGCGTGGGTCGCGCTAAACTGCATGTGCCACGGCTGCCGCAATTCGAGTGTGTCGGAGCCCGTGAACATTGGCTAGATCTGGATCCCCGGGCACTCAGGGAATGGGCGATGGCGCCGCTTGCCCTGGGCATTGGCTTGTATCCCCCAGATCCCAGTGAGGCCGCCCGAATCCCTCGTCGAGCTCAGGTAGATGACGTCCTCATCGAGAAGGGCAAGTTGCCGCACGATCATGTCTACGTGGGCCAGGGCCGTGGTTCACATCGTCTTGCCAAAACCAAGTGGGCCTCCCCAGTCATTCCTGGGCTGAACAGTCAGGCTAATGATTGGTTGTGGTACTATGTTGCCTACCTCTACGAGTCCGGGCTGGTGACCCAACTGCAAGAGCTGCAAGGCAAAGTGCTGGTCTGCGACTGTCCTTTCTGCGACCCTTGTGAGGCTGATGTGCTTGCAGGCCTTTGTTTCGAGGTGAGCCATCCACAGGGCCGTCAGTCGATGCATCGCTTCAGTCGGGGGGGGACCCCTCCAGCTCGCCAAGTTCTCCTAGCGAGTATGGCCAGCACGGTCCAGGGTATCCCAACGAGTCCGACACGTTGGTGGAGCCAAGAGGCCCTCGTTCTCGCCTTTCGCAAACTATATCCAGCTCACTTCTTCATGAACTTCCAGTTCCCCATGGTTGAGGACATCATCAACGCTGCCCCGTTCAATGCTTTCCCGGTGTGGCTGCGCAATAGGCACTACGAGACTGATGGCCCTCTGGGCCCGCACCTGGCTGATGCCAACGTTCGCCAGACCCTCCGAACTGCCGAGGGCCAGCAAGTGGGCGCATTGAATCAGCGAGCAGCCCTACCCCCCTTGCTGTCTTATGATCTCAGTCCTGATGAACACTTCGCCCAAGCGCTGGCACGGGGTCGCGACTTGCTACCTACTGAGCTACCAGCCGTGCTGGACCTGGACCTGGCTTTTGCAGCCGATTGCCACACTCAGTACCGAGGTCGTCTCCGAGACCTTCGCCGTGCAGCCGTGGGAGCACTTCGAGAACTTCATCGGCGTTGGTGTGCAGTAGGACGCCATCTACGGCAGTTTCAACCTGTCGCCTTGCAGGCGACCACAGCCACCCGTGACCTCGGCTTTGTCGCGCTGTTGATCTTGCTGACGTCATGGCCTGATGTTACATATCCCTTTGGGCTCATCGGGGGCCTGCCGGCAGTCGGTTACGCACCCTGCTACGGCGTCTTTCCATCTCAGCCTGCCGAACGTATTACTCTTACAGAGGTCCTGGCCGGATGCGAAGCACACAACCATCAGATCTTGTCTACCCTCAAGCCGGGTAAAGATGACCTGTTCCTGTTGGAGCAGTCTACAAAGGACGCGGCACGAGGGTTCTGTACCCCTCCCTTGACGCTGGCACAGTTGCGTCAGCAGCTGCAGGGGCAGCCGTACCGCCTGATCCCACGCTGTGTGATCACACAGTCTTCAGGCAAGCAGCGGATCATCGACAACGCTGATGCAGGAGGACAAACCTTACGCTCGGCCGATGCCAACAAGTTGGTGCTTTGCTCACCCCTACGACCGGCTCAGCACATTAGCCAAGTCCTGCGCCAGATGAGCCCCTCCGAGCGAGCCCAGGCAGCCGCCACCGATACCTGGGAGACAGGTGGAGAAGACTGGCCGGATGCCTATCGCCACAGCCCCATGGGAGCCAGCGAAACGCGGGGATGCGTTGTGACGTTTTGGCATCATGAATGGGCTGCTCCGGCTTTTCAAGTCTACGCCGGTCTACTATTTGGTCTTCCACTGGCCGTTACATCCTTCAATCGGTACAGCCGTCTTGTAGAGGCCCTGGGACGCCGCCTGTGCTATGTCCTGGTTTCGCTTTACTTCGATGATGCATCTATTCAGGACTGGTCTTCGAGCCGGGGTTCGGCTCAATGGGCATTCGGAGCCTTGAATCAGCTTCTGGGCACCCCTTTTGCAGCAGAGAAACGCCAGGCTATGCGCCCCAAGGGGTTGTTTCTAGGCCTTGACCATGACCTTTCGTCCGCACTATCTGGTGGCTTTGTCTCCTTTTGGGCGAGGGAACGCCTGGAAACCAAGTTGAAGGCCATTATCCATGAATGCCGTGCAACTCAAACTCTCAAGCCCGGTGTTGCAGCTAAGCTGTACGGACTGCCTAACTTCTTCGAGCAGGGCGTCTACGGCAGGATAGGATGTGGAGGTCTCCATGCCATCAAGGAGCGTCAGCTTGTCCGAGGTGATCAACTGACTCCAGCTATCGAACAATGCTTTCAAATTCTCGAAGCAGTGCTCTCTATCCATCCGGAGCGTGAACTTGATGTCTGGCCGAGACACCATGAGCGCTTTGTGGCAGCGTCTGACGCTGCATTGGAGATCCCCGGTGAAGGGACAGGTGGTTTTCTCCTCGTCTTCTTCCACGAGGACACCGAGAGCCGGCTAGGATTTGTTTCCTATCTCCCACCGTCCATCTACGTTCTTTGGACCCCAGGAGAGGCTAAGATCGCACAACTGGAACTTTTGCAGGTCCTCATGGCATTGACTACCACACCTGAGCGATTTCGCAATCGCCGCGGCACATGGTACATAGACAACACCGCTGCCTTGATGGCGCTCATCAAGGGAAGGTCAGACAGCCCTGACCTCGAGCACATGAGTCATATGATTCACATTCTATTGTTTTCACTTAGATGTTGGATTTACTTTGAGTGGATCCCCTCCAAATCCAATTGGAGTGACGCCATTTCCCGTGAGGGACATGCGGATCGTTGGCACCACGACCAGGGTTTCACTAGTCGGGAAGCCACATTTTTCGAACCACTCTGGTATTTCCCCTTTTCCGTCACTCTGCGAGTCGGTCTCTTTCTTTGAAGTGCGTTGGGAGAAATGCATTGGGTAGATACATCGCTATGGATACGTCTGGGTGGACGAGTCTCCA